>JAJAGP010001453.1:89349-191420 GCA_025084515.1 Ancistrus triradiatus
TTCGTCATCGTGTTTATACCTGTGCAATAAAAACTGACTGATGTCCACTTCATCAAGGAAGTAAATCTGCCAACATTCTAACCCTGCCATATACCCCTTACAGTCAGATGCCTTTTATGTGAGTGCCCCTCTTACCAACAAGAGAAATACACCATGATATGTCAACGATATAGCCATTGATGTGCTGAGTTGACAATAAGACTTATATTCCTCCTTCTTCTTCCAACGAGAGAGAACACGTCTTCTGGCAACAAGCATCATCCAAAAAAAATTGCCCAAAATTGGTAAACTTACCAAATTTTTACAAGCAACAGGCCTTAGAGTGCTCATATTGCCTTGTAACCCTCCTCCAAATGAGTAGCCACTACTGCTTCTGCCATTAATGTAGCCCCAGGAGATACGGCGTTAAGAAACCACAAATAAACTAGCCTACTTGATTAAACTACTTGATTTCCTCTCCAGAGTCACTTCACAACTGTAGTTACAGCATTTACATTTACAGCATTTAGCAGACACCCTTATGCAGAGCGACTTACAATTGATACAGTCTTACAATCCAAGCAATTGTGGGTTAAGGGTCTTGCTCAAGGACCCAACAGTGGCAGCTTGGCAGAAGTGGGATTTGAACCCTGTACCTTCTGGTCCAGAGTCCAGTACCTTACCCACTGATGAACAGCACTGACCTGCTTTTGCAGTTCCTCTATAGTGATAGGGTTTGCTGCTTCTGTTTGAATAAATGTGAATGGAATATTTGTTTAGGAGCTATTTAGGAGGTTAGGCCCTGAGTAGATCATCACTTTTACTGAGTGTTCATCAGGTCTGTCTCAATACCTCCTGAGTGCCCTTGCTGCCTACTTCCTACGTAGGGTATGCTTTATATAAAGAGCTCTCTGAATGACAATGATACCTTAAGACAAGTTAATGAGACAGCAGGAAAATGTCCTTATCGTGCTGTGACAAAATATCAACGTCATGCTTTGCTGAACAAAATCTTTAGTCATGCGTAGTCTGAAGGAATAACATAAGAGTAATGAAACGAAAAATTCACTAGAGCCCTGGTTTGATGTGATGAATCCAGCTTTTAATTTTTAATTCTTTTTATTTTCTGTACAGATGCACCCCAATCCTCTAGAATGGATTCTTTCCAAATGGAGCTATAAGTTAACTGGGGAAAATTCCTATATTTTTAAAAATATATATTGCAGGAAAAAATGCTCTGTCAATTGTGTTTATGATGTTTCACATGCAGCCCTCCATGTAAAATATAAGGCAGGAGCAGGAAATGCAGGAGCAACTTGCTAGCCCATCACAGCAGAGATCCGGGTTTGAGTACCAGTGGTGACTATCGTCCTGATTGGGTATCACACGGGCTGTATCTGATGGGGGCTCATTAAGTGCTGCTGCAAAAGTGACCCTTACTGGGCCCTGGGATGGGCCAATGTTTCATCCAGGGCATGTTTTTGCATTTTGGGAGAATCTCTGGACCCCTCAACAACTCAAACTAGCATAAGTGAGGTTAAAATAGAGCGCAGTAACACTTTTGCTACTATAACCATGGGTGGTGTCAGACGTTTGTGGCACCAGCAAAGTTGATGGATGAACACAGAGTGTAGTTTGTTTCACTTTGCAGATTAATTCTTGCTGTAGAAGTATCTTGAAAAGTTGTAAAGTTGTACAGAGGCGTTCCATCCCTAGTTTTTATTAAGTGATTAGAGACAGACGTTCTGAAAGTAGACAGACAACAAGTGCTAAGGTATAGGAGGAACAGTGATTCTAAACGGATGCAAAGTCATTGAAACCGCAAGTAAGCATGAGGGTGAAGTGAGTAATAATTCTCAGACCTTCTACGCATGCTGCTTGTCACGAAACTCTCTGACATCCCATACAGTAGTGCTTGAAAGATTGTGAACCCATTAGATTTTTTTTATATTTCTGCATAAATATGACCTAAAACATCAACAGATATTCACACAAGTCCTAAAAGTAGATAAAGGACAGAAGAGGTTTTTAAAAAAGTTGTTACAGGCCTGTGAGAGCCAGAAATCTTGCTTGTTTGTGGGTGACCAAATAATTATTTTCCACCATAATTTGCAATTAAATTCTTTAAAAATGCTACAATGTGATTTCCTGGATTTTTTTTCTCCTCATTTTGTCTCTCATAGTTGAAGTGTACCTATGATGAAAATGACAGACCTTTCTCACCTTTCTAAGTAGGAGAACTTGCACAATCAGTGGCTGACTAAATACCTTTTTGCCCCACTGTAATTCAAAATTCATTGTTCCATCAATGATGGCAAGCCGTCCTGGCCCCAGATGCAGCAAAACCAGGCCCAAACCATGATACTTACCACCACCATGTTTCACACGATGGGATAAGGTTCTATGCTGGGAATGCAGTGTTTTCCCTTTCTCCAAAACATAACGCTTTTCTTTTAAAAAACCAAAAGTTCTATTTTGGTTCGATCTGTCCACAAAACATTCTTCCAATAAGCTTCTGGCTTTGTCCACGTGATCTTTAGCAAAACTGGCAGACGAGCAGCAATGTTCTTTTTGGAGAGCAAGTGGCTTTCTCCTTGCAAGCCTGCCATGTTCAGTGCCATTGTTCAGTGTTCTTCTGAATGGTGGACTCATGACATTACATTAGCCAATGTGAGAGAGACCTTCAGTGCTATATTAGAAGTTACCCTGGGGGTCCTTTGTGACCCGGGAAAGGTCGTCAACTATTACACGCCTTGCTCTTGGAGTGATCTTTGTTTGGTCGACCCACTCCTGGGAGGGTAAGGTAACAATTGGTCTTGACGTTTTTTCCATTTGTACACCATCTGTCTGACTGTGGAATTGGTGGAGTCCAAACTCTTTAGAGATGGTTTTGTAACCATTTTTTTCAGCATGATGAGCATCAACAACTCCTTTTTCCTGAGGTCCCCCCAGGAAAGTTTTTGTGTGGGTTGCATGCGTCCCATGGTGAAATACACTTCCGTTCCAACAACACTTCCACAAACTGTTGTTTAGAAGAGCAGGACTTTGATAGATCCCTGTTCTTTAAAATAAAACAGGGGTGCCCACTCACACCTGATTGTCATCCCATTGATTGAAACACCTGACTCTAATTTCACCTTCAAATTAACTGCTAATCCTAGAGGTTCACATACTTTTTCCATTCAATAATATGTAATATTGGATCATTTTCCTCAATAAAGAAATTAATACGTATAATGTTTTTGTCTCATTTGTTTAACTGGGTTCTCTTTATCTACTTTTAGGACTTGTGTGAAATTCTGATGATGTTTTAGGTCATAGTTATGCAGAAATATAGAAAAATCTAAAGGGTTCACAAACTTTCAAGCACCACTATAAAAGTTACAGGTCAGTCAGTCAAAGAAGGTTCACTTGAAATGCACAATAAAAACAAAATGTGCCAGCATGACAAAACATTGAGATCAGTCAGATGGAGATGGCTCTTTAAGAACATTGGAGATCTCAAAGAGCTGAGCCACTGGACCCCATGCAAACATGCAGATTTATAGCAGCGAGTCATAGACTGAATGACTTCCTTGAGGTTGTTTGAGTGTGAATAGCTGGGAAAGATCTAGGCCTCAGAAAGATCTATTACATTCAGAAAAGGTCACATTTGGCAATCGTGCGTACTAAGCAGTTTGTTTACCTTAAACTTTAAACAGGCAGGTGCTGATAATTGGTTACATAATATATAACAGTATTTATTTATGCAGAATTATGTCTGTGCAGACATTTACAGCATTTAGCAGACGCCCTTATCCAGAGCGACTTACAATTGATACAGTCTTACAATCCAAGCAATTGTGGGTTAAGGGCCTTGCTCAAAGACCCAACAGTGGCAGCTTGGCAGAGGTGGGATTTGAACCCTGGACCTTCTGGTCCATAGTCCAGTACCTTATATATATATATATATATATAATGTTGGGTTGTTCAGTAGAAAGAAAATCAAAAATATGATTTGATCAGTCATCAAGCTTTTGCACAAGACTGGAAGTTCCTGAAAAGTTAGACTAAGTTCCATTGCTTCACTACATTTGCATGGGCCATCACTGAGGTTACAGTAAAGTAGTGAAATTACATGACCCCTTAAACATGAAACATTTTGTATGATTACAAACCGGAAATTAATGTACCTGCCACAGATCAAGTTTGTTTTTTTTTTCTTTTCAAAATGTCAAAGTAAATTTGTCAAAACCATATTTTCAAGTGCTAATTTTCACAAAAACTGTGTTTTCTTGGGCTGCTTGGCAGCTTTGTGTTATAGTCAAGGACATTGCATTTTTTTAATGTGATTAAATCACTGTAAAATGTCCACAATCTGTCCACCAGCAGAATGGGTTCCCATGTAAAATATTGCCACACTGGTGTGTTAGCATCCTTCGCTTTGATCAAGCCACAACATTTTACTCTCAACATGAAAGTTTATTTCATATACCAGCATTCTCTGGCAGACCAAAAAATACATTAGAATGTTTCCAAATTGTGTTCAAAAACATTAAAGAAAATGCCAGAACATTCATTTTAGGATTATCAGTGCTTATTTAAATTATCTTTAATAGTATTGAATTTTGTGGGCGGCACAGTGGCTCGGTGGTAGTACTGTTATCTCACAGCGAGCAGGCTAAAGTGGCCTTAGTGTGCGACTGTGTGTGCCCTACGATGGATTGGTGCCCTGCCTAGGGTTGTCCCTGCCTTGAACCTTATGCCGCCAGCTAGGCCTCAGCTCTGCCATGACTATGTCCATGGTTAAGAGGATAAGAAAGTGAATAAATGATGAATGAATATCGAATATTAGCCCAAGCCTACGTGGAGTTCTTGATGTCAGCTTCTCGGATATGAAGTGTATTGAAAATGTATGCTGTTCATCCTAGAGTGTTTAGCTCTGGTACAAGCATGGGAATATTACTCCTTTTGAATGCATTAGTTAGCAGTTAAGCTGTTTTATCGAGTGAGTATTTGATTTTGTGGATGTACATGTAGCCTGTGTATTGATTTCTCTGAGTTGACAGAAAAGACAAATGACATAGATAAAATCATTGGCCTGTTTGTTGGACGGGTTCATGGAGTTGGTCTTAATTTGTGGTTTGTGTAAAAGGTGACATCAGTGAAAGGTGTCATCTTGTGTTTGATTAAAAAACAACACTTGGCTGTATTAAATACTCTGGTGGCTTACTTGAAGACTGACACATCAGTTCATGGATCTGTTGAACATTGCTGAAACTGCTAACTTTGGGAATTTGGAGTAGCATTTTGTTGAAATTGTCTTGTTTCCGTTTTTACCCTCAGACCTGCAGTGTTCTTCTTGTATTAGCTACATGGCAGTTTTCTTGGCTTTGTCTTCCAGCACTGGCGTGTGATTGGCCAACTCTTTTATTATACTTCCTAACATCCACAACTCCATGATAAACAGAGGGCATCTCTTTCATCTTTGCTTTAACCCTGCTAGACCTGGTCAGGGTTGTATTAGGGCATAGGGCATAGGCTGAAGTGTGCTCCAGACAGGATGCAAGTCCATCAGAGGAGATGCTTTTTCAGCATTGGGGATAAATCCCCCTGTCTAGGCTTCTTCCCTCAGGCACAGCCTGTGTGATGCCTGAGTTGACTGAAAGGCAGCACTGGGTCCTGAATTTAGGTCACTGCAACGCTGGGCTAGTGAATTGGCACTGTACCACCTGAGTGCCCAATAGCACTGATTAACTGAAATCAGTTGATGATTCATTTGCGTAAGGTTTAATTACACAAGTATTCTTGTTGGTATTATTCAGTTTTCCCTTAGTTATTGCTCAGGGTTGCGTTGGGGTTTGGTACGTAGCCTCAATTTCAAGCAGGTACCAACTGAGTGGCTTATGCTATTGTCATAAACTGTAATAAACAGTAAGGCAGGCAGTTGGTATGATCATTTAATATTGGTACGCACCTAAGGGTAGTACTGGCTCTGATATCCCTGCTTTGGCTTAATCTTGGGATGAATTGTTGTGAACCAAAGAAGAAATGCAAAATGAATGATCCAAGAGATTTAGTTGTGAAGAAATGCTGCTTTCTGAGAGGAGCCTGACTTTACACCTTTTCCCAAAGGATCTTCTCTCCCCAGGGGCTGTGCATGAATAATTTATAATACAGAGGGAAGGCAAGGTGCTAATCTAATCTATCTGAGAGTTATGCAAGTGCTTGGCCCTTATCCAGACTCCGTGATATTTGGTGGAGAAGAGCAATACCAGGAGTCCCTCAGCTGTGAATTTTATGAACAAATCTGCTTTTCCTGTTGATTATCAGTCCAGGATCACGGGAAACTGCAGCTTTTGTCCTGCAAATGGAAGTGTTTAGCAGTGTTTAGCATGGGGCTTCTAAATGTGTTTTTAACACTCCCTTCCTGGAGACTAGAGGATGTGAGGCTGTCTCTTTGTTTCTGTTTGGTGTGTCGGGTGAAACAGCTCCTTTGTGCCTTTGTGGAAACACTGATGCACCGTGCTGGCTGTGTTTACAGGCATCTTAATAATGCTGTAATAATCAAACTGATGGATCAAGCAGAGCAGGAATGCGTTGGGAGCCTGCTTAGATGCCGTCCCTCTCTCTTATGAAGCTTGGGAATATGGTGCCAATCCCTTGCTGCCTGCCATATCATGAGTATGACTGACTGCACTTGCCCTTATCAGCCATAACATTAAGTCCACCTCTTTGTTTCTACAATTACAAACAGTAGTCCATCCGCTGCTCTCTGTGATGGTCCCCTATCACCCTGTTCTTCAGTGGGCAGGTCCTTCACAGGACCACCACAGATCAGGTGCTATTTGGGTGGTGGATCATTCTCAGCACTGACCTGACACTGATGTTGTTAATGTGTGTTAGTGTGTGTTGTGCTGGTTTGAGTGGATCAGACACAGCAATGCAGCTGGAGTTTTTAAACACCTTACTGTTACTTCTCACCTGAAAATAGTCCACCAACCAAAAAAAGTCCAGCCACCAGCATCCTGTAGGCAACGTCCTCTGAGCACTGATGAAGGATTTCTGTGTGAGAGAGGTCGAGGCCACGGATTATTAAGTGCCTGTATGCTATATTTCACCTTCAAATGAACTATTAAAAGGTTCACATACCTTTGTTAGTCGTATATAAGTTATATTGGGTCACTGTTCTCAGTAAATGGACAAGTATTATATTTTGTCTCATTTGTTTCATTGGGTTCTTTACCTTTTGTGAAAATCTGATAATGTTTAGGTCATATTTATGCAGAAATATGGAAATTTCTAAAGGCTTCACAATTTAAGCCCCACTGTAACATTTGCATCCAGTGGTTTATTCCAGTTACTTAATTACAACACTTAGGAGTGCCAGTTGGGCAATATCATGATAAAATGCGAAAGCCGTTCATGCTTAGTCTGTACTCGATTACAGATGTTTTAAGTAAGTAATGTAGAAGGAAAAAATAGCTGTGACTGGATTGCAGGTGTCTGAATTGCTGAAAAAGAACCCCCTCTAAATTGGCTATTAGTGTGAATTGCTCTGTTGTGGGTTTCGTGCTTTGGATCTCAAGGAAATGTCAGTGTAATTCTGTAGCGCTAATGCAGGACAATCTCCTGGAGTTATTATAAAGACACATGAGAGTCTGTGTAATACCAAATGATTGTGTTGTCTTTATCTCTCAGGAGCTGTTCACTCTGTTCCCTGCTGTGCAGCAGGTCTGAGCTACTGGTCCCTGGAGGAAACAGTAAATAAACTTGGACTGGCGGGTCAGATTAGTGTAAAGCTGTGTGATGGGCTTTTAATAGCGGCAAATTGCCAATACTTTCACAGCATTGCTGCATTGCTCAGACTCTTTATCTTTAAAAGCACGCTTTCCCTGACATCTTTCGACTGTCCTACTGCACTGGCTGTTTCAGTTTGGTGTAGTGGCAGGTCGAAATGCCATATAAGTAGAGATGCTTTGAAATTTTGGCCATCAAACCTTTTCAGTGAAAACAGTACTTTCAGTTTTCGTTAAAAAAGGAAAATGTTAGATAAAAGGTTAAGGCTCTGTTGGGCCAGAGTGTGGAGGCTAACTTGGATAGAGAACAAACTGAGTTTAGGGTCAAAAACTTGAACTTTGTGCACAAAATTTTTTGAAAACCGAGGTATGCAGTCTCAGTAGTGTATACGCACTCACAAATTCCTTTCTGCACTTGCATTATGACCGTTCTTACAACCTCCAGTAAAGATACGATTTAAATACTAGACGTGTGGCTTCACACCGGATGTGGTTAAGGGACAGTTGAGACGGGACAGTTGAGAGGAATGTGATCGGAAGAAGTGCAGGGCTATATCGATATTAGGGCTGCAACTAACGATCATTTTAATAATCGATTAAGCTGTCGATTATTTTTCTGATTAATCGATGAATCGGGTAAAAAAACAAAAAAAACAAAACATTTCCATGTCTTTATTCAGAAATATAACATTGAATAACAGAGCAAATAAGTGCTTACAATAATTGAATAATAAATTAAATGTATTAATAAATTCAAATAACAAAGTAAATAATAAAGAAAAATAAGTGCACCTCTGATGCAAACACTACATACAAACTCATTCAAGCCTTTTCTTTAGGAAAAATTGCATTGCAAGCCCCAAAAATGGTAAGCATGTCAACATGCCTCCTGGCTAAAAGCTGGCGCTCTTTTTAGAGACTATATTTCCTGCCGCAGAAAAATAAACACTCAGACAGTGTTGAAAGTAGCGAGGAAATGGCAACTTAAATAGGACTTGGCTTAGCCTGGCCAAATATAGGATATCTGTCTCTGTTAACTCCATCACTGTCATTATCCAGCTAACAAGCAGAAAAACAGCATCAGCCGTGCTGTGCCCGTTTGCATAGTGTGAGGGTGCCGTTACGTTTCCTCAGTTCAAAACGGAACAAACTCGGGATATTGTGGTGACTTACGCTGTTGTTGAGCTCCCTTCATTCTCATCGGTGACTCCATGTTTCCGTTTCGAGGGCTGTATCAGCACCGGGGTGCTCCCGTGCCAGGTCAGATCACTTTTGCAAAGCTTGCGTGTTACACATTTTTTGTTGCGTGAAGTGCTCAGACACTTTTGAGGACTTAAGCCGAACCTCCTTCTCTGTGCCGGTCAGGTTTCATTTGTAGAATTTATTTAATTATTAATGCTAACTTATTTTGAAGATTCCGCGTCCGCGCCGGCTCCGCTTCGCTCGTATTTTTTCTCCCAGCGTTGACGAAGTGCCGCAAGTAACGTAAGCGGATATGATAAGGCGGGGGACACATAAATCATGCGACACAACGAATGGATAATGAAATTCGTTGTTGCCACTTTTAATAATTGATTATTATCGATTATATCGATTCGTTGTTGCAGCCCTAGCTGCAATGAATAATCCGTGGCCAAATTAGTTGACAACAAATTTAATTGTTGATTAGTTACCATGTTACAACGTCAAAAATGTAACATTTTCTATTTTATATGACATTTTTCTTTTGATTAGTGGTTTGCTAATGTTGTTGCACATAATAGAGACCTGCGTGGGAAGGGCAATGGCAGTGATACTCCTGAATTTCTGTGTTAATAATGTGGACAAAGCAACAAATATTCTTGCAATGTGGATACATTTTCTGAAGGATTTCCTATGAGGATGATGATAAAATGTCTGAGTTGGTCTTCAGCATAGTTTAATCCAAAACTTCTGTACAGAGTTGAGTTATTTTTCTTTGCGTGAAATATATTTACAATCTTAAAAGATATATAATTGTCCATACTGCTGCTTGGAAAATTATGGAATGGAGGATGTTCATCGAGCTTTGTTTACTTCATAGAAAATATACACGTACAAATGACACAAACTATTTGTGTTCAATAGCTGAACATTTTGGCTTTATGACGCATATCTGAAACAAATTACATTGTTTTAATTACTGGCATTTTATTCAGATCATGTAGAGGAGAAAAATACGGAATCGCTCCATTTGAGGACGGTATTATTGAATTACTCTATAATTTACATTTGTAAAACAAACTCTATTACAAGTCTAAAATATGAAATTAATCTGCTGTTACACAGGAGTGCTTACAAAACTTAATGAGCTACTGTAGTTTGCTAATTGGTGCAAGTATAAATAAAATTGGAAGGTTATTAAAGGAAAACATATGGGTAGACCAAGTAATATGTCAGGGTCCCAGGATAGAAAACTTATAGCAAATAGGAAATGCACAGGAAAACAAATTAAATGGACAGAAACAAGAGATAGAACTGTAAGACATGGGCTGAAAATGAAAATGGGATTTTATATGTGTAAAAAGCCAAAACAAAAAACCAGCATTAATATCTAAACGGAAGAATGGGTTACAGTGAGGTAAAGAGAAGCAGTCATGGAGTGTGGATGATTGGATGAAAGTGATATTCAGTTATGAATCACAAATCTGCATTGGTCAAGGAAATGATGTTGGAACTTGATGATGTCTTGTGTCAGTCTAATGAAACATGTAAAGGTCACTGTCAGAAGAAAATGTTGAAATTTCACCCATCATCTGTGATATACGATTGCATGTCAGGTCAGCAGTCAATACCCAGGTGTACTGTGGAATTTTGGACACTTTTCTTATTCCATCATTGGTGGTGATAATTATTTGGAGCAAAGTGTGTTCAAGGCAGGACAGGCATATCGGTTCAATGACATGGCCAGCAAGCAGTCCAAAACACAATCTGCCTGAAGATTGCAGGAACAAGGACACACCCTTGTCATTCTGTCTGTGTGAACCTACCAACAGCAGTGTGACCGAGGATGATGGTGCCATGACCCAGACTGTTTCCTCTTCCTTTTCTGGTTAATGTGACTGCTGAGAGCTTTGCTGCAATTCCCTTTCAACTTCAGAATAAAGCACAGTTTAGGATTGAGAGGTGTAAGTAATACTCGCTCAACATGTTGTTAGCATTCTTATTATTAACCTATTACAGTGGTCTATCATGCACCGATCAGCCGTAACATTAAAACCACTGAGAGCAGAAGTGAGTATCTTGTGATAGTGTGACGCTCTGGACAATGTTCTGCTAGGAAACATTGGGTCCTGGCATTCATGTGAAATTTCACCACTCATTTATGATATAGGATTGCATGTCAGGGAAAGGACCGTGGGAGATCATTACCTCAGCAGTTAAATTGAAATTTTGGACACTTTCTCATTCCGTCAAATAGGTTTGGTGGTGATAAAGAGACAGAGCGAAGACTGTTGAAGCATTTTCAGAAAGCACTTTAATAGAAGTATATTAGCTCAGTGATATGGCCAGCAAGCAGTCCAAATCACAATGTAGTTGAAAAGGTATTTTGCCATCAAATTTGAACAAAAATTCAGTTTGAACATGGGGACCCAGCCTCAGGGTCTGTCTGAAATGACTTGACTGACTTCAAACAAATCTGAATTCGATAGGCCTTAATTTGGAACCAGTTAAGTTTGAGTTCTGAGGTTACATGATACTAAGTGTGGTGATTCCACATTTTTTTTCAGGGGTACTACTAGGTTATTAAGGTAAATGAATTCTAAGGACTGTCTGTCAGGATAAACACACCTAAGGAAGTGTCTGTCAAGATAAAGACCGATTGGACTTCGTAGTGTCTGGTTAACAGACTGCCTTTGGGTGCCATGTCGATGTGTTTAGTATGATGGTTCTTGTGATCTTTCTGTTAAGGCAGATCTTGGAGACATTTTAATCATTCACAGTCTGAAACTGGCATTTCAGCCACTCCAAACCCAAAAGTGAGTTTTACTCGTTTGTTGACAAAACCATGAGAAAATGCTTGATACCTAATACAGTGGTACCTCGGTTTTCAACCACCTTGGAACTTGCAGAATTCGGTTCTCTACGCATTTTGAGTAGAAAAATTTGTTTCGGTTCTTGTCTGTTGCTCGGTACTTGGAGCGCTGATTCACGATTCAGTGAACAGTGATTCATTTATTCAGATGCTTGCTCAGAGAATATCACGTTTGTTTCTTGTGTTTTTCTTTATTTGTACATCTACAGTACTGTATTTTTAGTGCAAATAAGTCTCCATGGGTCCTAAAAAGGTTAGTTTATAAGAGCCACTCGAAAGCAAAACAGGAATTGAATGACAGAACAAAGGTTGCAGCTAGCTGAGTTCAACAGTAGGGTGTGTTTTGCTTTCACTTTTTACTTTCAATCCATTTTATCACTAAACTACATGAGATTTATCTACACTTTTTTTTATAAAATAAGCTTTGTGTTGAGGATTTTGGCCAATTGTAGGTTAATGTAAGTGTTTTAAACATTAACTTAACCATCATTACTTATCAGAGACTCCGCTATGATACAGTATTGCTCTACCAAACACTCATTAAACTTCTCAGTTGGTGATACATTTAACTTGTGATGGATTTGTTGGAACATTTTTTCGTCATAAATCAGGGAGCACCTGTACAATACAACTCCATTAATGCATACAATGCCTTATACAGTCCGGAATGGATTAATTCAGTTTGCTCAGTACTTGTTGTTTTCGGTTTTTGACAAGCCTTCTGGACTGTACCACTGTATTGGCAATTGTAATCCATTTAAATGAGTTTTGTTAAAACTTCTAACATTTATTGGGATGTCGAAATGCTTAGTCATGTGACTAAATACAAAGACAAGTGCTTGGTAAAGGTCCATTGAGAATCCTGGAAGTTCACTGTATAAATTGCAGTGCAGGCTGGTTTTCAGCGCCTTAGTCCCACAACCTTAAGCTTGCAGGACTCCTCAATTGTGGATTGGAGAGAAGCACTGGCAATACCTCGTGCTTTTGCCTTTGTGTGTCCATCCCCCTTTGACTTCTCAATGCAGCCCTGCTCTAAATAACACCACAATAGCTCATTTGTCTGAAAACATCTGCCCTGCCTGTTCAACCCACAACCTTACAAAGCTTAATGTCTAGTTTGACTCTAACGCTGGCGCCTCAGGAAAGCAGCGCTGCCAGAGACATCCTGCAAATGAGCCTTTCTTCTTATACAGGCCTGTTTTTGCGTGTATTGTTCAGTTCTGTAAAGGAATTCATGAAGGCAAATACAGCCATTCCAACATACAACATTGCATAGTGACCAGGAGCACAAAGCCTTTTTTTTTTGTTTGTTTGTGCATCTGTCACATTACTGTCAAGGCAAATTGTGTTGTTGTGAGTTTTTAACAGGAACAAACTTGAACTTTTCCACTCCAACAGAACATTTGCGTTGTTCTTTAAAATGAGCATTTTTGCACAATTGTAAACAACCTCTGATTTTACATTGCCACTGTCGACATCTTTATCTCCCCACACAAATATTTTATCATTTAATTTCACATTTTTAACAATGCAAGAAGCAAGCTTAAAGATGGCAGTCTGTTTGAAGCCACAGTGGTTTGGCAAAGCCAAATAGATGGCGACACAAAGCCAGTGTTGTAAGCCAGTTTGAACTTGTTTAGTCTGTTTCTCTGTTATGTGGCTCTATCATCTTCTGAGCTGTCCACCTACACAGCTCTTTCTAAGAGAAAGCCTGGCAGAAAGATAGCAGGAACAAGGTCACACCCTTGTTACTCTGACTGTGTGAACATCAGTGTGACGGAGGACGATGGTGCCGTGACCCAGTCTGTTTCCTCTTCCCCTGCTGGTAATTGCTAATGTGACTGCTCAGAGCTCTGGTGCAATTTCCTTTTAACTTCAGAATGAAGCACAGTTTCGTATTGAGAGGTAGAAGTGATACTCAATCAGAAAGTTTTTTTTTTAAATAACTAATTGAAACCTTGGGTCCTAGCATTCATGTGGATCCATGGAGACTCCACCTCACAACTTACAGCACATGAAGGATCTGCTGCTAACATCTTAAAACAGGAAAACAGGACATCTTCAGAGGTCTTGTGGAGTCCATGCCTTGATAGGTCAGAGCACAAGAGGGACCTACTCAATATTAGGCAGGTGGTTTTAATGTTATGGTTATTGATGTATATCTGCGTTGTGCATAATATTTGAGTTCATATCACCCACCCCTAAAACATATTTGGAAATTTGGCCTAATGCAAATACTCTCACAGCTCCTGGGGCTTAAGGTATGAACCAGCTGCTGGAAACTGCAGTTCCCGAGGACCTAGGCTCTCATTGTGAAGGTCTGGTGGTGCTGTTTCAGTGCACTGCAGGGACGGGTATCAAATCAATGGAGCACTTTGATCTGTGCCCGATGTATTCAGGGATAGGCTCCCAGACCCCACTCAATCCTGACCTAACCCAGTGTGGTTAAAGCATGAACATGACAGCAGGAAATCACACTGTACAATTAGACTGTACAGCAGACTGTCAAGGGCAGTTTAGTTTTTCTAAACATTGTATTTATTTGTTGTTGGAATCAAGAGTACCAGGAATGCATAAATAGGACTTGGCTAGCCTGGCCAATATAGGATATCTGTCTCTGTTAACTCCATCACTAGCAAGCAAAAAAACAGCATCAACCGTGCTGTGCCCGTTCCCATAGTGTGAGGGCGCCGTTACGTTTCCTCACTTCACAACGGAACAAACTCGGGATATTGTGGTGACTTACGCTGTTGCTGAGCTCCCTTCATCCTCATCGGTGACTCCAATATGCTCCAATACGCTCCGTTCAACTCGCTCGTATTTTTTTTTCCAGCGTTGACGAATAGTGCCGCAGGTAACGTAAGTGGATACGACGAGGCGAGAGACACATAAATCATGCGACACAACGAATCGATAATGAAATTCGTTGTCAACACTTTTAATAATTGATTATTATCCATTTTCTCGATTCGTTGTTGCAGCCCTAGTGGTGGTAGGAAGTTAGTGATTTGGTAAGTAGTAACAGGAATGAACTATTTATAGAAGTCACTTGAAAAGCTTATTTTGGACTGTTTTGCTGGGTGTCATATCCTCGGGCATTTAAGATATCACGGGCCATAGTTCCTTTCTTACTGTTGTTTGATTTGGGGAGCTTCCTTTTAAGGTGGATGAACAGGTTTGTTGGGTTTCCACTAGTTGTTCTGTTCTTGGCTTTGCATATTTTCCAGGTAACTGCTGTTTGTGTCATGCTCCTTGTGTGAAAATCCAAACCAGTTCCATGGAACCGATAATGAATGTTTTGCAGTTTACAGTCTGTCAGGGTAAAACACAAGCTGGACAAGTGAATAGCGTAGAGTCTGGTTGGGATGCTATGGCAGCGTTGTCAGTGCAAGTACCTAGGTTCACCGTCACTTTATTAGGTACACCTTCATTTGCTACACTTATTGTCTACATTATCGGTTTATTTTATGGCATATGGAAGCACTTTATAGTTCTACAATTACAGACTGTAGTCCATCTGTTTCTCTACTTACTTTGTTCGTCCCCTTTACTCTGTTCTCTATCGGTCAGGACCCCCACAGGATCAGCACAGATCAGGTACTATTTGGGTGGTGGATCATTCTCAGAGCTGCGCCAACACTGACGTGATTGTGGTGTGTTAGTGTGTGTTGTGCTGTTATGATTGGATCAGACACAGCAGTGATTCTGGAGTTTCAGTGTCACTGCTGGACTGAAAGTAGTCCACCTACCAAAAACGTACATCCACCAGCATCCTGTGAGCCCTGATGTAGGTAAGAGGGACTGATAAAATGGACAATAAGTGCAGAAACAAGGTGTACCTAATAAATCGATTGTTGTGTGTAAACGCATTAGTATGATGTTCTTGTGCTCTTTTTGATAAGGCAGCTCACTCGTGGAGACATTTGAATTGTTCATGATCTAAAATTGTGACAATGCATATGCCCAGCTCACAGTGGAAATGGTTATTGCATGATATGGATCCTTTTTTGACGCTTGTAAAGTGTTTTATTTTATGTACGTTTTGTGATGTTTCAGTTTAACTCCTTGTATACTTCCTGCTTTTTTATGGTGAATGCAAACTGTTGCACTTACCGATAATTTCTTTGGGGTGTTCCAAATGGATCCTACCACCAAAACTTTCAGATCTCCAAATCAGATATTATTATTGGCTGTCATATCAATATGAACCAAAATATTTGAGGAATGTTTCCAGAATCTATGCCACGAAGATTTAAGACAGTTCTGAAGGCAAAGGGGGTCCAACCCGAGGCTAGTAAGGTGTACTTAAAAAAACAAACAAACAAAAAAAAAAAAAACAAACAAAAAAAAAAAAAGTGTTTATTCAGCCACTGATTGTGCAAGTTCTCCTACTTCGAAAGATTAGAGAGGTATGTTCATTTTCATCATGGGTACACTTCAACTATGAGAGACAAAATGAGAAAAAAAATCCAGGAAATCACATTGTAGGATTTTTTAAAGAATTTAATTGTAAATTATGGTGGAAATAAGTATTTGGTCAATAAATTTGGTTCCACTCAATACTTTTAGCATAACCTTTGTTGGCAATGACAGAGGTCAAATGTTTCCTGTAAGTCTTCACCAGGTGTGCACACACTGTAGCCTGGTATTTTGGCCCATTCCTCCATGCAGAATCTCCTCTAGAGCAGTGATGTTTTGGGGGCAACACGGACTTTCAACTCCCTCCACAAAATTTTCTACGGGGTTGAGGTCTGGAGACTGGCTAGGTCACTCCAGGACCTTGAAATGCTTCTTACGGAGCCACTCTTTCGTTACCCGAGCGGTGTGTTTGGGATCATTGTAATGCTGGAAACCAGCCCAGCCACGTTCCATCTTCAATGCTCTCACTGATGGAAGGAGGTTTTGGTGTCTTAAAATCTCACGATACATGGCCCCGTTCATTCTTCCCTTAACACGGATCAGTTGTCCTGTCCCCTTTGCAGAATAACAGCCCCAAAGCATGATGTTTCCACCCCCATGCTGCCAACAGTAGGTATGGCGCAACTTCTGCATTCTTCTTTTACTCCAAACTCGACGAGTTGAATTTTTAACAAAAAGTTCTATTTGGTTTCATCTGACCACATGATATTCTCCCCGTCCTCTTCTGGATCATCCAATATGCTTCTCTGGCAAACTTCAGACGGGCCTGGACATGTACTGGCTTAAGCAGGGGGACACGCCTGGTACCGCAGGATCCGAGTCTCTCTCGGCGTAGTGTGTTAATGATGGTAGCCTTTGTTATGTTGGTCCCAGCTCTCTGCAGGTCATTCATCAGGTCCCTCTGTGTAGTTCTGGAATTTTTGCTCATCGTTCTCATGATCATTTTGACCCCACGGGATGAGATCTTGTGTGGATCCCCAGATCGAGGGAGGTTATCAATGGTCCTGTATGGCTTCCATTTTCTTACAATTTCTCCCACAGTTGATTTATTCACACCAACCTGCTTGCCTATTGTAGATTCACACTTCGCAGCATGGTGCAGGTCTACAATTTTTGTCCAAGTGTCCTTCGACAGCTCTTTGGTCTTGAGTTTGGAGTCTGACTGTTTGAGGCTGTGGACAGGTGTCTTTTATACAGATAACGAGGTCAAACAGGTGCCATTAATACAGGTAACGAGTGGAGGACAGAAGTGCTTCTTAAAGAAGTTGTTACAGGTTTGTGAGTGACCAAATACTTATTTTTCACCATGATTTAGAATTAAATTAAATTTTCCTGGATTTTTTTTTCTCATTTTGTCTCTCATAGTTGAAGTGTACCTATGATGACAATTACAGACCTCTCTCATATTTCTAAGTAGGAGAACTTGCACAATCAGTGGCTGACTAAATACTTTTTCGCCCCACTGTAGCCTTATAATTCTTGTGATCATTAATCTGCGTCCGTTTTCACCACTTTAAATATTGGCCGTGGCTGTCTGCTGATCCTGCACTGTGCTTGCTGGAGTTGTTTTGTGTAATATTCTCTGTTAGTCGACTCAGTGATTCACTCGATAACTTCACCCCACCCAAGTGCCTCCTTCTGTTCATGTGTAATGCAGAACAGTTGTGCTAGGAAGGGACTCTGTGTACATGTGCTGTGGGGTGCTAGACAGCTATGTACAGCATTTCAGTAAGACGTGTATGGACATGGTTGACGTTTTTAGCGATGTGACTCATGCACGGTTGATCATCTTGTAGCGGATACTATGATAACAGTGAAAATGTTTAACCACAAACAGCCTCACCCACAAGGTAAAGGTAAAATGGGGCTGTTTAACACATTTGAAACATTTATATTGCTGTCTGTGTTCTAATGTGCAGTTGTAGAACCTTTCTGGGTCTATGCATATTTTTTGCAAGAAAAAATGAAAGTAAATGCCTTCTTTTAAAAGTAATGGATGTTTAATAGTGCAGTTAGTTGCATTTTTGTGATTTGGCCCCGTGAAGTACCCATTGTTTTGGGCTGTATTTGAAATGGTCCCTTAATCCCTATTCCTTACTTTCTTCATACAGTGGTACCTCGGTTCTCGTCGAATTTGGTTCTCGACACAATTTGACCAGAAAAATGTGGTGTGGGTACGCCCTACAACACTTAACTTGAAAAGGTGAACCTGTGTTCTAAAAGGAAAGCAATCACTTTTACTTTAAGCTTCACAGTTTCACAGTGGTTTCACAGTGGTCTAATGTTAGCCCACCATTACAGAGACGTGTTCAAATATAGGCGGTACCTTTGGCTTGGCGAGGCGCTGCGAGAGAAGTCTGAGTGAGAGAAGGTCGATGGCTTCTTTGGCAGATCGAGGCTCTTGTAAAAATGGTGGGTGGACGCAGTGAGCTTGATGCGCTCTTTCATGCAGGTCTTGCCATAGTACCACCATCTGTCATTCTGCCTGTATTACTCAGTTCATACTGACTGCTTGTTTGGTCCTGTTAATGACATATAACACCCTAAAAGGTTTAGCTCTGCCATATATTACTGATCTCCTCGAGCTGTATAGCCCATCCCAGAGCACTTTGTTCAGCTGAGACAGGCCTGGTGTTAAACCCTAGGATCAGTTGCAGCTCAACTGCTGGACGGTGTTTTTCTTACTCCTAACTCTGTGTTTTCATTCCAGATTAAAAAAATGATTAAAGTTTACATAAGGTCATCTGAAATGATCTTGCTTTGATTCTCCGAAATTCTTCGGTTCTTTGGATTCTTTGATTCTCTGTGCACCTGGATCAAAGGAAATGACCCAGCAGTTAATTCGAATCATTTTTAAATGGCACATCTCCTTCCCTGTCATTACACGCTGCGTTTCTGTTTGCTCATGCGAGCATCATCTGAACTCGCGGGGCACTTGCTCTCGGAGCACACTGCCCTGCTTGTGGAACTGACGAGCGCAGAGTTTCCATAGAAACGGGTAGTTGAGCATCCACCGATTTGTCTGTCACGCCGCAGAAGTTCCAAAGTGCTGGAATGTGTACTGAGAGAAGAACCTGCCAAACAGAGATGCAATCACATGCGGATGAACTAATGTGCTATCTCATTAACGCACTCCTGGTAAAGGTTGGTTAATGGGGTTAGGTTCACCTTGTTTGTAGTTCAGTAGTTGCATAGAAAATCTGTGCGAACTCTTACCTGTAAAGGAAGTGCACGTGTATGAGTGTTTGAGAGAGAGCTAGAACGTTTGGGATTCTGAACAGTGCACGTGTGTGTGAGAGAGAGAACGAGAACGAGCATACCTCTGATTTATTAGTGTCAGTAGCAGTGGGACAGGCTGCTGGAACAGTGTAGCTCTTAAGCATCTCTACTTCTTTTCTGTGATGTCTTCAAACTTTGTATGTATGTGTGTGTCTGTGTCTAAGTCTGGTAAGTTCATCCAATCCAGAGTATCGGATCAGTGCAAGTCTATGGTCTAATTTTTGGGCAGTACAGTAACATCTGTTTGCTTAACAGCTGAGGTCTTAACAATTAGAATTAAAGTATCTCTTTAACTCCGGACATTGTGGCTGTAAACAGACTCAACATGGCAAAGACACTGTACAGTGCTTCCTGACAAATTATGCTAGTATACAGTACTGTAATTGTCATAATAATAATTATTGCAGATACTTATGTAAAATGCTTATTTATGTACTGGCATTATTTATGTTCTGCCCAGCTGGTCTCACAAGCCAGTCAACGCTGTAATATTGCTAGAATATGGCTGCTCGTCTGCAGTTTGCTAAACATCACATGGAGAAGCCAGAAGGCTATTGGAAGAATGTTTTGTGGACGGATGAGACCAAAATAGAACTTTTTGGTTAAAAGAAAAGTGTTATGTTTGGAGAAAGGAAAGCACTGCTTATCCCATCTGCGAAACATGGTGGCGGTAGTATCATGGTTTGGGCCTGTTTTGCTGCATCTGGGCCAGGACGGCTTGCCATCATTGATGGAACAATGAATTCTGAATCTCAAGAGAAGGTGGGCCATGCAGCAAGACAACAACCCTAAGCACACAAGTCATTCTACCAAAGAATGGTTAAAGAAGAATAAAGTTAGTGATTTGGAATGGCCAAGTCAAAGTCCTCGGGGTCACACCAGATACTGAAAGGTTCACATACTTTTGCCACTCACTAATATGTAATATTGGACAATTTTCCTCAATAAATAAATGACCAAGTATAATATTTTTGACTCATTTGTTTAACTGGGTTCACTTTATCTACTTTTAGGACTTGTTTGAAAATCTGATGATGTTTTAGGTCATATTTATGCAGAAGTAAAATTATAAAGGGTTCACAAACTTTGAAGCACCACTGTAGGTAAAACCTACTTGCTCAGCATTCTGAGCTAACCTGCACTATAGTGGCAGTGCTAAGCGAGAACCTACAGGTTGCTAAGTTAGTAGATCAGGCTGATGTAGCAGTTGGTTAGTCTGCTTGGTCCTGTTCTGATGGTGTCCAGGTTCTGGCTGAGTATCCAACTAAGTGGTTGCTTTTCTCCTGGTCGGGCTTGTGTTTGTGAGAATACAACCAAATTATCTGTGTCTTGTTGCTTGTCGATAAGTTGTCGCTCACACACATCATTTTATCGTTCCCTCCTGTCTCTAAGTGTCTTAAAGTTTTGGGACAGACACAGGTCCTGATGTATTACATTCAGTCTGTCTCTCCTCCGCACTCAGGACACCCCGAGTGGCACACATGCTCAGCGGCCTGGACCTTTCTGATAAGACGTAGTTGGGTGGACACATGCTGCTCATGCAGCTATGTTCTTTCCAACCACTACACACAGAGGGCCCATATTTGCGCCTACTCTACATTATAAGCTCTTTAATCTTATGCTTTATTCTATGTGTGTCTATGTAGGTTTTCAGTCTTACAAGCTCTCACTCTGTCCCCATCACACTGTCTAGTCCAGTCACTCCAAATGAATCTGTATTAATGCTAGTTGATACAGTGCACCTTAGAAGGTGGTTCTTGAGATGTGCTGGATGGAGATAAGGGAGCAGGCAGCCCACAAAAAATGATTGGATGTCTGATTTGACAGTTTGTGGGTTGGTAGGCATCCATGATGCATAAATGTATGTGCACAAGGCCTGAAAACCTGAATTTTACATATGTCCCCTTTAAGGGATTTGCACTGGGTACTGTTGCTGTTTACTTTGGTAAAGCCAGGGGTGGTCTGGGTTAGGATTGCGATCTTCTTGCAGCAAAGACACGACAATGTGTGATATTGTACAGTGTGTGATATTTTCTTATCTCCTATTGATCATAATTCATCATAATTTATTCATTTTGATTAGGTACACATATTCAACTTCTTGATAATGCAAAGATCTAATCAGCCAATCGCATGGCATTTAGGCATGTAGGCATGGTCAAGAAGATCTGCTGAATTTCAAAGCGAGCATCAGAATGGAGAAGTATATATGGTCTGAGTATTTCAGAAACTGCTGGTCCACTGGGATTTTCACACTCTGCAGGGGACTGTGGTAGCCTAGCGGTTAGGGTACTGGACTCTGGACCAGAAGGTCTAGGGTTCAAATCCCACCTCTGCCAAGCTGCCACTGTTGGGTCCTTGAGCAAGGCCCTTAACCCACAATTGCTTGGATTGTAAGACTGTACCAATTGTAAGTCGCTCTGGATAAGGGCGTCTGCTAAATGCTGTAAATGTAAATCTGTCGTTTCTAGTAGTTGTACAAATCAGTCACTATCCTGAAAGAGTGATAGCAGTGATTTTGTTTGTTCTTGCATTGTGTGTCTGTGTGTGTGTCAGTCACCTGATTTAGCTTGTGTCACCTGGTTTTTGGTTTACGTCTCAGCTCGTGTCAGTGTAGACATTAATCAACTGTGTGAGATGAAGCTGTTGAATCTCTGCTATTCCTCTATAAGGTGTGACCGTGTTGTGACTTTAAGAAGCAGAGGCGGCAGGGTTTGTGTGTTTTTCTATAAGAGTAACCCAGGTCAGGGTATTTTTAGTACAGAACAATAGTGTCAGCAAGCTGCACGTTTTCAGTTTGATGAAGGTTGTAATGAAGCATGCACGTGCACAAAGACCTACTGGAATGTTTACAATAGACTGCACGTTAGCACAAAAATGACGGGGTCTAGCTGAGTGCAGGCAGTCTTTTTGAAAATCTCCTTCCACAGTCCATGATGATATTATACTGCTGCCAACTCATTTCTCTACAAAGTGGACCACTTAGGCTATTACAACTTTTTAAACAAGCTAATGGAGTGCCCTTACTGAAAAATGTAAACAGTCTTCTAGGTGTCCTTGAATAATAAAATAATCAGTTATGGTTCTATGGTGCAGCTTGACCTTAACTCACTAGTGCAGGTGGGCACTGTTTAACAACAACAGCAGCGTTGATTGGCTGTATATTTGACAGCAAACTAACTTGTCCGAAAAGTCTGTGGAGAAAATAAATAAACAATCGTTTTCCTTCCAAAACCTTGCAGTTCTGTTTTATGACTTCTCATTCGTGTACAGCCCAGAGCACTGCCGGTAGTAAAGAAGTGTTTGTGATGATGTGCCAGTTGATATTCGGGGCTTTATCATCCTCTTGTGTGGAAGAAATGGAACTCTTTCACTTACCTTCTCTCTTTCATTTCTCTTTCTCTCTTTCTGCAGGTCAGTATGAGAACCGGCTGAATAAGTACATTCGGCACTACGAGGGATTGTCCTATGATACAGATGCCCTGCACAGCAAACACCAGAGAGCCAAAAGAGCTCTGGCCCACGAGGACAAATTTATCCACCTGGAGTTCCATGCTCACGGCAGGTCAGTAAGCTGGACCCATCTCCGGATGTCGTTTGTGCTTCTGTGGTGTGGCTTATAGTCCTGGTTAAGGTTAACTGTTGTAGTACTACCTTGGCAATAGAGTCTTGTTAGCAATGTTTGAAGTTCTACATTGTGAAGCTCCAGTATTTGTTATCAATAGGTACAGGCAGCTCAGAATAGGTAAGAGATTAAGCTGATTATCCAAGCACATGGTCCATGGTTGGCGCAGTGGTTAGTGGTTATACCTCATAGCTCCAGAGACCCAGGTTTGAGGCCCGACCTGGCTGCCGCCTGTGTGGAGTTTGCATGTTCTGTAACTGTATGGCTTTCCTCCGGTTACTCCGGTTTCCCCCCACGTTCGAAGACGTATTAGGTCAGTTAGCATCTCAGCTGCTGTGCACAGCAATTTCTAGGAACCAGGTTTTAGGACCTGGGTTTAGGGGTGTTTAGGGGTATTGATATAAAATGATATCTCAACATATTCAGGGATTTTGTCGATAACAAGTTAGATGATATTTTTGCAAGTTAGATGATCTTCTCCTTCTACTTCTTCTCCTTCTCTTCCCTTTATCAGGGGTCACCACAGCGAGTTAAACGTTTCCACCTCACCTTGTCCTCCACGTCCTCTACTCTCACCCCAACTCCCTGCATATCTTCATTTACCACAACCAAATAACTCCTCTTTGGTTTTCCTCTCCGTCTCTTGCCTGGCAGCTCCATCTCCAACATCCTCCTACCAATATATCCACTATCCCTCCTCTGCACATGTCCAAACCATCTCAGTCTTCCCTCTCGAATTTTGTCTCCCAATTTTCCAACCTGTGCTGTCCATCTGATGATCTCATTCCTAATCCTGTCCACCCTGGACACTCCTAAAGAGAACCTCAACATCTTAAGTTCTGCCACCTCCAGCTCTGCTTCCTGTCTCTTTGTCAGTGCCACTGTCTCTAAGCCATACAACAAGGCTGGTCTCACTACTCTCTTATAAATCTTTCCTTTCACTTTTGAAATTCCTTTCACACACTGAATGTTCTCTCAGCATCTCTTTATTTTTAGTCACTCAGTAGTCCCAATTTATGAGCTACAAGTTCCAATGCAGGAAATAAAGTTTCTCTGCATGTTCTCCACTATTTTTGAACATCTGCCTCGTGAGCGCAGGCATGAACTAATACCGATTATCTCAGAATGGCATTAATTGGTCTATCGCTAGTCTAAAGTGTTCAAAAGTTGGTTGAACTCCTCTCTCTCAACTGGCTACCATATCTTTTGGGATGTTCTTGGTGACAGCGGTTATATCTTGCCATCTGCTGCTTTTCTTGTTATAAGGCGCTTTATTGCATAGCGATTTTACTAAGGTTTGCTGAGTGTGTTTTTGTGCTGGTACCTTGCCTGGTTTAAGCATGTCATGGACAGTTGACTCCTGAGGTTTGTCATGATCTTCATATTATGCACGGTGTTTAGTTGCAGATGCTGAAATAAGTTAGTCGTCGAGCTGTCTTTAACAGCAACCGATTTCCGACATCATTTGTGGAATGCTTTCTTTTGAGCAACATCTCTCTGAACTACCTTCATGCGACTGAGAATCCGACATGTCAAGAAATGTCTAGTTTGTTCACTAATTTTTTTTTACTTCAATCATGCGTTTTATCTTTTTTTATAAATTTTTTTTAGGAAGAACACTGGCTTGGTTTGTGGCACAAGCACACTGCAGGCGTTCAGTGTGCATACGCACTAGTCTATCCTACCTGGCTGTGTGAATCATTGAATATAAGATGCATATTAATACATACTCGATAATGTGAGCTTGCTGGTCATTAAAGCAACAATTAAGATATTATTGCACACCCCTACCTGGATTCAAGGGGTTCAAATCCAACCTCTGCCAAGCTGCCACTGTTGGGTCCTTGAGCAAGACCCTTAACCCACAACTGCTTGGATTGTAAGACTGTACCAATTGTAAGTCGCTCTGGATAAGGGCGTCTGCTAAATGCTGTAAATGTAAATTACCAGTCACAGATTGTGCCATATCTACAGCATTAGTAAAAGGGGCCTTAAATGCAGAAAGCTATAATAAGCCCCTGACTTCTTTCTAGCACACAATGTGTGACACAGCAGATTTCATCCTGATCCTTGGGTAGTAGTATCACTTTTCTTTCCCCTTTTTTTGCCGCCTCTCTCATCTTCAGGATGTGAGAGCCTGCCCTGCGTCCTAAAAATACCCACTTCCCGGAGGAGCCCAGTCATTTTCTGCCTCCAACTCAGCAGGTTCACTACTGACTGACAGTTTGTACTCCACTAATGGCTGCTTTCTCTCTGTTGTCCTTCTGCTAGTGCCGTGATATGCTAAAAGGTTTAGAAAGATTATATGCTTCATTGTCATGTGGAGTGAAATGAAGGCGAGATCAAATATCACCAGAAATCCTGTTGTTAAGTGGATCTCGTTCCTTCGCACGAAAAAGTTTGAATTGGGCGTGAGAATCAGAAACGCACCCCTTAATAGGCCACCTTTTGAAAGTTCTAGACCAAGTCTGTTGCATGTCTGCTTGGACCTCGTTGGTATGCTGGATATCAGTCTGCTGTCAGAATGGACACATACAGACTTTAAAACATAGCTGCTCTGCTGTTCTTTGAGTGAAATGCACATTATTCTGTGAAAGTAGAAATGTCAGATTAATGAGCTAATGCCAGTTTGACAGCGCAGACTGTTTCTTTCTGTCAACGAACTGTCATAAGTTTCTATAGAAAAAAATCTCTGGTGCACTGCTTCTACTTGTCTGTTGTAATGCACATTAATTTATCCTCATTCATCTTCCACTCTGGAGTCCCTCAGCACAGATGCCATGTAACACATTCAGTGCCTCTTTGTGGCTGTTCGGTTGAGGCAAATATATTGCCATGCTGTTGTTAGAATATTTCGTACATTTACAGCATTTAGCAGACTTACAATTGATACAGTCTTACAATCCAAGCAATTGTGGGTTAAGGGTCTTGCTCAAGGACCCAACAGTGGCAGCTTGGCAGAGGTGGGATTTGAACCCTGGACCTTCTGGTCCATAGTCCAGTACCTTAACCGCTAGGTTACCACAGTCCACAGTATATATATATTCAGTCGTTGACAAAAAAAGAATGCACCAAGAAGGTGTTGTTGGAACCGAATGAAACTTTGTTTGTGAATGTAATGATGACCTATTTAAGTGATTTACAGTATTGGAAGGAAAGGATAAGTTTATTGGGGAAAACTGTACATCTGAAAGGAGGCTCTAGTTACCCTGTTGGGTCACATCTAGTCTGGATACAAGATGAGATACAGTTGGGCATGGAGGTATACAGGTTCTGTTTGTTATCCTATGCCTGGAGATTCTGCACATATGTTGTGCAATCTTTTCTACTGAATGCAATACTAAACAAACAAATAACATAGTAGTAATACTCATTACTAACAATAGACTAGAATTATTGTAGAAAAAGCATCAGTTAAATAAAGCTGAAGCACAAATAAGGAAAAGCACATTAAAGAAAATGAACTAACCTTAATTTGAATGATGTCAGTGCTTATTTAAATGACTGTGATATGCGATTGCAGTGGTACCTCAGTTCTCGACCACTTTGGCACTCGTCGAATTCGGTTCTCAACTCATTTTCACTAGAAAAATGCCTCAGTCCTCGTCAGTTGCTCGATACATGGATCCTAAAATGGTTAGTTTATAAGAGCCAATCGAAAGCACAACAGGAATTGAATGCTCCAGAACACAGCTTTTTACACTTTCACTTACTAAATTACATGAGATTTTTCAACACTTTATTATAAAATAAGCTTTGTGTTAATGATTTTGGCCAACTGTAGGTTAATGTAAGTGTTTTATAAATGAATTTATTTATCATTACTTATAATGAGTCGGAATCTCCACTACAGGTGCCGTAATGTAACTGCAGTCATTTAAGGTGGACCGGAAAATGCGAATAAGAAGCCAACTTCAGCCTCGTCTCAGCTATGACACATCAAACACCCATTAAACTCAACAGTTCATGATGCATTTAACTTATGATGGATGTGTCAGAACATATCCCCGTCATAAATCAGGGAGCACCCGTACAATACAGCTCCATTAATGCATATACAGTCGTATGAAAAAGTTTGGGCACCCCTGATAATTTTCATGATTTTAGTTTATAAATCATTGGTTGTTCAGATCAGCAACTTGAGTTAAATATATCATATAGCAGATGAACACAGTGATATTTGAGAAGTGAAATGAAGTTTATAGGATTTACGGAAAGTGTGCAGTAATTATTCAAACAAAATTAGGCAGGTGCATAAATTTGGGCACCCCAACAGAAAAATGACATCAATATTTAGTAGATCCTCCTTTGGTAGAAATAACAGCCGCTAAACGCTTCCTACAGCTTCCAGTCTGGATTCTGGTTGAAGGTGCTTTGGACCATTCTTCTTTAGAAACATCTCCAGTTCAGTCAGGTTTGATGGTTTCCGAGCATGGACAGCCCACATTTTCAGTAATATTCATGTCTGGGGACTGAGATGACCATTCCAGAACGTTGTACTGGTTCCTCTTGCATGAATGCCTTAGTAGATTTTGAGCAGGGTTTGGGGTCGTTGTTGGCCTCGGTGCACTTTGTCACTGATTCTTGAACATTGTTCTCAAGAATCTGGAGATATTAACTGGAATCCATGCGGACCCTCAAAACTTAACAAGATTCCTAGTACCTGCACTGGCCACACAGTCCCACAAGCATGATGGAACCGCCACCAAATTTTACTGTGGGTAGCAAGTGTTGTGTCTTGGGATGCTGTGTTCGTTTTTTTCCGCTCCTTGTTATGTCCAAATAACTCAATTTTAGTTTCATCAGTACACAGCACTTATTCCAAAATGAACTGGATTGTCCAAATGTGCTGTAGCACACCTCAAGTGACCTGTTTTGTGCGTGTCTGCAGAAAAGGCTTCTTTCTGCATTACTCCTCCCATACAGCATCTCCTTGTGCAAAGTGCGCTGTATAGTTGAAACGATGAACAGTGACCACCATCTGCAGCAAGATGAGCTTGTAGGTCTTTTGGAGGTGGTTCTGTGGCTTGACTATGACTGTTTCTCACCATCCTTCGCCTCTGCCTATCTGAGATTTTTTCTTGGTCTGCCACTTCGGGATAGTTTCCTTAACTAGAACTGTGCCCTGTGGTCTTCCATTGCCTCACTATGTTCCTCACAATGGAAACTGACAGCTGAAATCTCTGAGAGAGCTTTTCCCTTTCCCTGAACCATGGATGTTGAACAACCTTTGTTTTCAGGCCATTTGAGAGTTGTTTTGAGGCTCCCATGTTGCCACTCTTCAGAAGAAGATGCCACAGAGATGCAAAGGAGAAGAAAACCTTCCAATTGGCCCACCTTAACACTTTCTCATAGTTGGATTCACTTGTGTATGTACGATCAAGGGTCAAATGAGCTTACAAAAACAAATGTTTTGTGTTCCAATAATTAGTGCTAAAGGTATTCAAATGACAAGGGTGCCCAAATTTATGCACCTGCCTAATTTTGTTTGAATAATTACTGCACACTTTCTGTAAAACCTATGAACTTAATTTCACTTCTCAAATATCACGGTGTTCATCTGCTATATGATATATTTACCTGAAATTGCTGAGCTGGACAACCAATGATTTGCAACTAATTACAAGTAATGCATTTAACATGTTGATTTGGACTTGGACTGCAGTGGTTTATTTTTGTCTCGTGTTTTGTTGTGTATCAAAAAGCTTGTTTGCTTTTGAATTGTTGAAATATCACTGGGTTAAAGGTTTTACGCTTCTCAAGTTTGTTGGAAGGAGTGTGCAACTCAACACTGACATTTCAGTAGTTACTACTTTGGCAGTGACTACAGTCAGTACTTTCATAATCCATGATGTGTTTGACATGTGCATGACATTGCCCGTATCTGAATATTTTCAAAACAGGAAAGTTAAATGTGAACTTCGGCAAAGTTTAACAACTCTAAAAATAATGCACACACACACACGTTGTTGTTTCTGTTTTCTTAATGTGTATTTTGCAGACTATAAAAAATGTTGTACTGAGTACTTTCTTGTTTAAAATCCCTAAAGCATTTCTGTCTCAATAAAGTACATATATCTGCACAATTTTGGAACGGTTGTTGATGCATGATTTTACTTGTGTGGAAATGTAGTACACATTTTAATTAACCGAGTAAAGGTAACACTTTTTAGTGCAGTAAAAATAGTAGTCTAGTTGTTTCTTGAATGTGTGTGGGAGTGTGTAACAGATAAGCTGGCTGTGTATCACTGCTGCTTCTATTTTAATAGAGTTTGTTACATGAAAGGTTTCTGCTTGTTGCTTCCAGCGTATGAGGCTAACTTTGAAGTCAGTGTACTGGGAAATGGCATTCGATTAGAGAGGGGGAGAGAGAGAGACACACACGTGTGCGCTTTCATTTCTACTTTGTAAGAATAAGAAGAATTTCAGTCTCACTGTGTGTGGGTGGGTGCTCTTCTTTGGGTGTGTCTGTTTGCAAAACCAAGACTCCCTAATGTATGACTTCCCATAACCTCTATAGAGTTTCCCTCCATTTCCTATCAGTGCTGCAGTGAGGTTAATGTCAGTAATAATATCCTGTGTACTATCAGGCTGTGTGAGTGTGTGAGTGTGTGAGTGTGTGAGTGTGTGAGTGTGTGAGTGTGTGAGTGTGTGAGTGTGTGAGTGTGTGAGTGTGTGAGTGTGTGAGTGTGTGAGAGAGAGAGGAACAGTAGGTGGCTGTTTTTTGAGTTTGGCAACTTGAATCTACTTCTGGTGTTTTAACTCACACAATGTCAGAACCAGCTAAATCCTGTCCTGTGTTTCTGTCTTAGCCGGTGAAGGCGTGGCTTATGTTTCTGTCATAGCCAATGAAGGAGGTTCAGATCTTATGAACCCTTTCAGTCTCGTCGATGCCAAATCGAGTTCCATAATATGTTTCAGTATTTTCTAGTCATTTGACATATTGAAAATTATATTTGGATCTGTGTTTTTGACTGCTGAAAAGTTCTAAATTGAATTTGAATTGAATTGAATTTAGGACTAAAAGGGTTAAACAAATCAGATATCAGCTAGACGTGACCAGTATGATCATGCTGTTCACTTGAAGTGTGTTATTTCAAAATGTGACTGACATCAAAACAGACAGCGTGTATCTGTAATAATTATGAAGGAACATGTTATTGTCATCAAGCATGAAATCTTGAAATCAAGTGTGACTGTTTCTCTGAGCTGAGGTGTGTCAGGTTACAAGACCAGTGCAGGATCTTTTCCCACTTTTCCCAAAGCTGTTGTATCAGCGTTGTAGTGTTGTAGTCGAGACCACTAGAGCAGAGTCCGAGTCAAGACCAAGACAGGAAGTGGACAAGACCAGATTAAGATTTTGTTTATCATACTAAAAGAAAAAGTTCGTAATTCACTTTGCATTCATTATATAATATAATTACCGTATTTATCGGACCATAAGGCGCACTTAAAATCCTTTAACTTTCTCAAAAATCGACAGTGCGCCTTTAAATGCGGTGCGTCTAATGTATGAATTAATTCTGGTTGTGCTTTCTGACCTAGAACCGATTGTAGATGGTACACGGCGCTCATAAATCTGTCAAAATGTTTTAGCACGGCCTTGGTAAGTTACGAAGCTTACGGCCACCGTTAGTGCGCAGCAGCGCTGGAGTATACGGTAATGTAACGGTATGTGCTTCAGCATTAGGGTATTTTAATGTGCATTTGTGGTCATTCATTCATTCATTCTCGAAGCGGATTTGCATTTTCAAACCCAACGCTATCAGTCACGCAGTACAACATGGACATAGAGCAGGCTGTGAGAGAATTCAATCATTAAACGAATCAATGGTAACGGAAGTGGAGGAAGCAAAGGAAGACGCCCCGCGCCAGGTAAATAAAGACCAAACTGGGCTTCTGACGGAACTTAAGAGTTTTTGTTTCATTTCATGCGCCTTATAACCTGGTGCGCTTTAGCCACGAAAAAATACGGTTATATTAATATCGTATTTTCATCATGTAGTAAAAAAATATAACGTTAAATAATATATAGAGTCTAAAATTATTATTAATTATTATATTATAGTCTTAGTCAAAAAATTAATGGCAATGTAACATTTTTGGAAGCAAATGGTGATTCTGTTTTCACTTCTTCTCTTAAACTTAATCAGAAGTCACCAAAATTCAACTGAATATGGATCAAGAAGCAATATCCATTTTATCCACTTCATTATTAAACGTGAAAATAATAATAATAATAATTACAGATTTTTCAGACATGGTAAAGGTTTTAAAGCGAGTGATCGATAATGCACACGAAAAGTATCGACGTTAGACGATTCAAAAATAAAAAACGTTTTTCATTGACTGGGAAGCTGAATGAGAAAGAGCAGTAATTTGTTTTTTTCCCTGTTAGTCAATCTGAGTGCAAATTTGTGTTTTGAATGGATTGTTGATATTCCATAATGATAGAAAAAAAACCCCATCTGTTTATAAATTAATGTCGTCTCGACAGACGCATCGGACTCAGCTGGTCTCGACAACAATTTCCGAGTCCACCTTCCCCCAAGTCCAAGACAAGAGCCAATCCAAAGAGGTCAAGACTGAGACTGAGACCACTTGTTTATGGTCTTGAGACCAGTCACATAGTCTATCATGCTACTGTAACTTATTTAAAGGATACAGTGGTGCTTGAGAGCTTGTGAACCCTTTAGAATTTTCCATATTTCTGCATAAATATGACTTAAAACATCATCATATTTTCACACAAGTCCTTCAAGCAGATAAAGAGAACCCAGTTAAACAAATGAGACAAACATATTATGCTTGGTCATTTATTTATTGAGGAAAATGATCCAATATTACATATTAGTGAGTGACAAAAGTATGTGAACCTCTAGGATTAGCAGTTAATTTGAAGGTGAAATTGGAGTCAGGTGTTTTCAATCAATGGGATGACAATCAGGTGTGAGTGGGCACCCTGTTTTATTTAAAGATCAGGGATCTATCAAAGTCTGCTCTTCACAGCACGTTTGTGGAAGTGTGTCATGGCACGAACAAAGGAGATTTCTGAGGACCTCAGAAAAAGAGTTGTTGGTCATCAGGCTGGAAAAGGTTACAAAACCATCTCTAAAGAGTTTGGACTCCACCAATCCACAGTGAGACAGATTGTGTGCAAATGGGAGGAAATTTGAAGAAGACCATTGTTACCCTCCCCAGGAGTGGTCGACCAACAAAGATCACTCCAAGAGCAAGGGTTGTATAATAGTTGGCGAGGTCACAAAGGAGCCCAGGGTAACTTCTAAGCAACTGAAGGTCTCTCTCCACATTGGCTAATGTTTAATGTTCATGGAGTCCACCATCAGAAGAACACTGCCAGCAACAATGGTGGGCATGGCAGGGTTTGCAAGGAGAACGCATGCTGCTCTCCAAAAAAGAACATGCTGCTCGTCTGCAGTTTGCTAAAGATCACGTGTGGACAAGCCAGAAGGCTATTGGAAGAATGTTTTGTGGACGGATGAGACCAAAATAGAACTTCTTGATTTAAAAGAAAAAGCATTTTGTTTTGGAAAAAGGAAAACCTGCATTCCAGCATAAGAACCTTATCCCATCTGTGAAAACATGGTTGGGTGGTGGGTAGTATCCATGGTTTGGGGTGGGCCTGTTTTTGCTGGCAATGCTGGGGCCAGAGGACGGCTGACGCTGCCCATCATTTGATGGAACAATGAATTCTGAATGATATCAGAGATAATTCTAAAAGGAAAATGTCAGGGGGACATTCTGGAGTCCATGAACTGAATCTCAAGAGAAGGTGGGTCATGCAGCAAGACAACGACCCTAAGCACACAAGCCGTTCTACCAAAGAATGGTTAAAGAAGAATAAAGTTCATGTTTTGGAATGGCCAAGTCAAAGTCCTGACCTTAATCCAATCGAAATGTTGTGGAAGGACCTGAAGCGAGCAGCTAATGTGAGGAAACCCACCAACATCTCAGAGTTGAAGCTGTTCTGTACGGAGGAATGGGCTAAAAGCCGGTGTGCAGGTCTCATCAACAGCTATAGGAAAATGACATGGGCTGGGTACTGAAAGTGGATACCAAAAAGGCACCATCGGAAGCATCTCGGTACTCGTGCCTTTTTACGATACTTTGCATTAAAGACAACTCCAGAAGGATAATTGGCGGTAACCTTAATACACCGTCCTTACTAACAACACCATCTGGTTGTGTCGTCAGTGGGTTGTTTATAGAGTCATGAAGCCTGTTCTTCTGTGATGTTTGTCTCTGTGTCCCAGCTGTTGTGAATGTAGATGCACAAACCTCCACCTTTGCTCTTCGCCGAGTTATCCATCCTGTCTGCTCTGTAGAAAGCCATAGTTATACTTTTGCTTTAGAGTATTACACAGAACTCTACACATGGTGTGAGAACCTGCTCAAACACTATAGGCGTTTATGCTTGACGTTTCCAGCAATTTTGAGTCATGGAGACGTAAAGGATCTCTGGTGGAATTTTTTCTTAATGAAAAGTATAATCATTGTGCCGATCTCTGATACAGAGGAGTTGTGCTAAATTGTATCACTGCTGCCACTCCATAAGCTCATAAACAAAAAATAAAACAGCATGAGCTCATGAAGTAATGCTTTACTAACGCTGAACATTTGTTTTACCTTAATTACTACATGAATTAATTTAATGCTTTTGTGCATGTTCATGATGACTTATGATACATGTATGAATGAATGAATGAATACTCACTCATGAAATACTGCATGAATTAATGCTGTTTTATAATTTTGGATTATATATGTTGTTCTGAATAATTATTCATTTTTTGTATTTTATTCTTTTCTGGTATTCCTTTTTTGTGTTAAGAAAACCCCTAAATTAAAGGTAATTAAAGTTTTTACCTTGATACTCGTGCTATCCAAGCAATTGTGGGTTAAGGGCCTAGCTCAAGGATCCAACAATGACAGCTTTGTAGATGTGGGATTTTAACCCTGGACCTTCTGCTCCATAGTTCCAGGTCCACAGTTCCAGTTCCCCACATTTTGTATTGGTATACAGCATGTTCTACATTTCTTTTGGTAAATTCAGGAGTTGGGTGTTTGAATGTATTCATTAAGGAAACCACTGATTTCTGCTGGAAACTTCTGACTCATATGCAAACGGTGTTGGTGTGCGCTTGTGTTTGTAGTAGTCAGAGTTGGAAAATGTGTGTTCATGATTTCCGAACTAGTGATTACCGTTTTACCTTTACTGGAAATGTCCTTGCTTTGCGTCACTCATTCATGCAGCCTGAAGAGTAATTTATGATTCAGATACTTTCGTTTGTTTTTATCTTCTTTGTAGGTGATTATATTTATACATGAGTTCCCTGTATATATGAATGTTTCCTTTCCCATTTCACAGAAGATCAGACCCAGCAGTGTTGCTGGAGTTTTTAAACATTTCAGTGTCACTGCTGAACTGAAAATAGTCGTCCTAGCAAATGTCCAGCCCCCAGCATCCTGTAGACAGGATCATGTTAGGTCTAATGAAGGGTGATGACCACGAACTGTGCAACAACAGATGTTTTAAAACTCCAGCTTATACTGTATTACTTAACTACCCACTTACTATATTCCTGCATCACAGCACATGTGTGAAAGGGCTTAGTGTTTATCTGTAACACAGTCCAGCCTGTTGTGTTCTTTGTCCTCACTTTACCTCTCCTGCTCTGATGTCACCGAGGCTAGTTCCAGTGCTGGAACAGCATCCGCATTACATTGTGCCTTGTGTCTTCCTAGATCCTCGCTAAAGGTCGGGCTTGTTAGATGTGAACAATGCTGTACTTTTGTTTTAAGCAAGATTGATTTCTTTGAAGTTCGAAACATTCTTGTTCACAATTAACTGCTGATAGCAGAGCCCTGAGAATTATGCAGTGGCCAGTCTGGATTTTAAAATGATAATAATGAATATTTCAATGGCAATTGTAATAATAAATAGATCCAGCAAAACTAGGACGAGTGAGCTGTGCTTCAGGTTTGTTTATATAAATGCAATCTATAAATCCTTCTGCTCTTCAGCAGGAAATCCTGCACAACAGGAAGCAGATGTGTTGAGTTCCAGCGAGGTTCAGTGTTCATAGGTACATAGTTGAAGCATTCGAATGCTCACTCCTGCTGTTTCGGGTGTTAATGACCATAAATATGTAATGCAGATGACACTATAACATACACTATTAAGCAAATTAAGTTCAACTTTAGCTTTGCAGAGAATGTGTGTAAATATCGGGGTACCTGTTCAAATGAAACAGCTAGTTAAGCTTAGCCAGGCTCGTGTGATTTAAATGGATTTAAATGAACCAGAGTTTGGGTTTGATCATGTATAATTCTTTTAATTCAGAAGCAGGAGTCAGCAGGCTTATTTTCCCTCATCATTAATAATGCATTTCACTCGTACCGAATTGATGAAGTGGTTGGAATTGAATAAAAAGTTCATAGTGAACATTTCATGTTAAATATGCCTATACACTCAACAGCAGTGCTGAGCCACACTGACCATTTTACCTTAATACCTTGAAGGAAGCGTTCTAGATTTCGGTTGTATTTGGAATGCTGCTTAGTCTAGTCAACTAGATAGGCTCCCTAATACCTCATTACTCCTGAGGCATTAGGGACACTAATGAAGGCGGTAGTGATCCATTTTGAACATAACCATGGAAACTTTTTATATATATATATACACATACATACATACATACATACATACTGGTCCTTCTAAAAAAAAAATTAGCATATTGTGATGAAGTTAATTCTTTTCTGTAATGTAATGATAAAAATTAAACTTTCATATATTTTAGATTCATTGCACACCAACTGAAATATTTCAAGTCTTTTATTGTTTTAATACTGATGATTTTGGCATACAGCTCATGAAAACACTCTCACAAAATTAGGCATATTTCATCTGACCAATAAAAGAAAAGTGTTTTTTTAATACAAAAAAAGTCAACCTTCAGATTATTATGTTAATTTATGCACTCAATACTTGGTCGGGAATCCTTTTGCAGAAAAAAATGACTGCTTCAATGTGGCGTGGCATGCATGGAGGCAATCCGCCTGTGGCACTGCTGAGGTGGTTATGGAGGCCCAGGATGCTTCGATAGCGGCCTTAAGCTCATCCAGAGTGTTGGGTCTTGCGTCTCTCAACTTTCTCTTCACAATATCCCACAGATTCTCTATCGGGGTTCAGTCAGGAGAGTTGGCAGGGCCAATTGGAGCCACAGTAATACCATGGTCAGTAAACCATTTACCAGTGTTTTTTGGCACTGTGAGCAGGTGCCAGGTCGTGCTGAAAAAAAATGAACTCTCTTCATCTCCATAAAGCTCTTCAGCAGACGGAAGCATGAAGTGCTCCAAAATCTCCTGATAGCTAGATGCATTGACCCTGCCCTTGATAAAAACACAGTGGACCAACACCAAGCAGCTGACATGGCACCCCAGACCATCACTGACTGTGGGTACTTGACACTGGACTTCAGACATTTTGGCATTTCCTTCTCCCAGTCTTCCTCCAGGACTCTGGCACCTTGATTTCCGAATGACATGCAAAATTTGCTTTCATCCGAAAAAAACGTACTTTGGACCACTGAGCAACAGTCCAGTGCTGCTTTCTCTGTAGCCCGGGGGTCAGGCGCTTCTGCCGCCGTTTTCTGGTTTTTCAAAAGTTGGCTTGACCTGGGGAATGCGGCACCTGTAGCCCATTTCCTGCACACGCCTGTGCACGGGTGGCTCTGGAATCGGCCCTTCTCCACAATCCTCCTCAGGGTCCGGTCACCCTCTTCTCATTGTGCAGCGTTTTCTGCCACACTTTTTCCTTCCCACAGACTTCCCACTGAGGGGCCTTGATACAGCACTCTGGGAACAGCCTATTCGTTCAGAAATGTCTTTCTGTGTCTTACCCTCTTGCTTGAGGGTGTCAATGATGGCCTTCTGGACAGCAGTCAGGTCGGCAGTCTTACCCATGATTGCGGTTTTGAGTAATGAACCAGGCTGGGAGTTTTCAAAAGTCTCAGGAATCTTTTGCAGGTTTTTAGAGTTAATTTGTTGATTCAGATGATTAGGTTAATAGCTCGTTTAGAGAACCTTTTCATGATATGCTAATTTTGTGAGATGAATCTAAAATATATGAAAGTTTAATTTTTATCATTACATTACGGAAAAGAATTAACTTTATCACAATATGCTAATTTTTTGAGAAGGACCAGTATATAATGTTCCACGTGAGAAATGGCTCCATTAATAGAAAATGGCTACTCCCAGGACTACTTGGTGCACAATGACCAGACCCATGATTTGTTGATGGCAGTGATGAACATTGATTATGACATTGCATTTAATTTGGAAGGAACTGACGTTCTGTCACTTTGTAACACTCTCTCTCTCTCTCTCTCTCTCTCTCTCTCTCTCTCTCTTCTCTTTCTGTCTTTCTCAAGCTCCCCCCCCCTTTATTTATAGCACAGTCATTGTGTAAGAGGCTCAGATAGACTTGCCTCATTACTCCTGCCCATTCCTCTGACTGGTTCACACAGGAAGGTGACCTCAACTTCATGCATCATGGAGGTGTCACGTCTGTTAGTGTCGTCATATTTCAGTTTTTCATGAGTAATGGTTCTAGCCAAAATCATGACTGGCCTGTTCTTTAAAAGTGATTGACACTTTAAACTCAACTGACCTATCGACTCTTCAGAAGTCTCATCCCTCACATTAAGATCTTAATACCTTCTTGACATAACCGTGACTATTTCTGAAGGTCAAATTAGAAAGACGGAGAAATGGAGATTGGATACAAGATAAGCTTTTTATTTCAAATGTTCATTTAAATTTTTGTTGGCATTCTGGTTGTATTTTACACATGGAGGATGCAGTATCTCGTACCCTAATTTTCTCGTCACTGGCCTTCTTGCTTATCAGAAGGAAAATTGCACATTTCCTCTCCTCAATTTCCAGGTGATCGTTTTGCCTGGAGCAGCAGAGATGGCTGTGGAATCAGACCTGCCATCTGGGGAAGGGCAGAGTTTTCACTTTCTCTGCTGAAACGCACAGAAAATGTGTGATATGGAGCACAACACTCGTACCCTGTTAGCTTTTGGTCTGTCTCAGTTTCAGAGTGAAACAGTGGCAGAACCAGACATTGCAGTAAGAGCCGTGATCGCTGAGACTAGCTGTTTGAACACATGCAATGGTGATTACCTGCCACTAGACTTGTCACAGTATTGCGTATTAATACAACCCCAGATCAGAAAAAGTTGGGAAGTTATGAAAAATGCAAATAAAAAATATCTGCAGTGTTTCTTACTTTGTCTTTTATTTCATCGGAGACATTATGAACTCGAGATATTTCATGTTTTGTCTAATCAACTTCATTTCATTTGTTAATAATCATCCATTCCTGCATTTCAGGCCTGCAACACACTCCAAAAAAAGTCAGGGCAGTAAAGCCCACTTTGTAATGTTGCCATTCCTACTCACAACACTTAAAAGACTTTTTGTGAAAGAGGACACCAAGCGATTTAGTGTTTCAGATGTTATTTTGTCCCGTTCTTCCTGCAAACACGTCTTAAGATGTGTGAGTACGGGGTTGTCATTGGTGCATTTTTGTTTAAATTCTCCACACATTCTCTATTGAGGACAGGCCAGGACTGCAGGCAGACCAGTCCAGTACCCATACCCTCTTCTTCTGCAGCCATGCCTTTGTAATGTGTGCAGCATGTGGTTTTGCATTGTCTTGTTGAAAAATGCATGGACATCTCTGGAAAAGATGTCGTCTTAAAGGTAGTTTGTTTTCTAAATTCTCTAGGTACTTTTCTGCATTAATGCTGCCTTCACGGAAGTATAATAATAGTATTATATATAGTAATTGCTGATAATAATCTAGATGGTCCTTTTCATCTTTCGTTCAGAGCACACAGCGTCCATTTCTTCCCAAAAATATCTGGAATATTGATTCATCTGACCACAATACATGTTTTTTGGAAATAAAACTGAAAATAAACTTTTAAGAACAAGATTTATAGTAAAACATGAACGATGTTGAAACATAAGGAACGTAAGCCTACATACTAACATGGCATTAAACCACATTACTTGCCTACCTAATTTGAAACACTACTACCTGTCTATGTTTTCAGAAACGGCTTTAATATTTGCATGTTCTGTAACTTTTGGGGGAAGCACAGTTCCTTTATTACCACGCACAGTGCTTTAGGACTGAAAATGCCGTCTGTTGACCTGCTGCCTCTGTCCTTAATGTCCCTTGCGTGGACAGTACAGTGTTGACTGAGGTGGCATTGAGAACAGATCTTCAGCTGCTGCGGGGGGAATACACCAGGGACTGCGTATGTTGTGCTGGAGTCCGCCTGGATGTCACCGTGTGCTTCTGTGATGTGTAGATTATCTCACCCTCAACCTTCGGGAACAAGAACACTGCATGGGATTTTAAGAAGTCTACAAGCAAGGAGCAGCACTTCAGGGGAATGCTGTTAAAAAGGATTATTTGTACAGGAGGTAGTGGGTTGAGGTCTTGTTTGGTGGTCAAATATGAGAAAGTAGAATGTTTGCTGGTTCTGCAAAGTATATCCTCAGAGCGAGCTTCAGGTGAAGAGCAGCCACTGAATGTGAATCAGGCATGTCTGGTCGATATCTGTTGTCGGCTGTTGGATCAGTGCATCACTAGATTGTGAAATGAATCCACATGGCTGGTGTTTAGCTGTTGATCTGCTGCTGCACTGTGGTGGCTGTGGTGGCCTAGTGGTTAAGGTGCAAGACTATGGACCAGAAGGTCCAGGGTTCAAATCCCACCTCTGCCAAACTGCCACTGTTGGGTCCTTGAGCAAGACCCTTAACCCACAATTGCTTGGATTGTAAGACTGTACCAATTGTAAGTCGCTCTGGATAAGGGCGTCTGCTAAATGCTGTAAATGTAAATGCACTAACCAGCGCTGGAACGCGGAGGAAATAAACAGCGTTTTTTAAATGCTTTTGCATTTTTAAATCCCTGGTAATCCCTCTCAGCTGTTCTGTGTTTTCTTTAAAAAAAAGCCCTTGTTTAAAGCAGATGGTATGAAGCCATGTGCATGGCAATTAAATTCGGTCTTTAACAGAGACGAGAAGAATGCCAGGACGTCCGCGTAGAAAAGTGCTGTAATGTGCCGAAGCTTCTCTACATGCTTGCTGCACTCTTCCCTGCCCCGATTTATTAAAAATACTATTTCTTTCAGAGTGTGCTGAGTTAAGGCCTCCCTAAGCCTCATTGGTTTTCTATCTGCGTTGTGCTTTCATTTTTCGCAAATGGTTAAAATTTGAACTAACATTCACTTAAGTCTCTGTTTCATTTGGCTGATCTTCCCGGTTGTTCGTAATATCAGTGCATTTTTGCCTTCAGTCCAACAAAAGTATCAGGTCCATCTTAAGTGCTAGGGCTTTCCCTCAGACAGGGTCATAACAGTACATTACTGTGTTTTCTAAAATCATTGTGAATTTTCATAAATGTTTTCCAAAATTTCCACTTGTGTTTTGATCAATGTCTCTGATGCATTGTCTCCTTATATTTACCGTATTTTTCGGACCATAAGGCGCACTTAAAATCCTTTAACTTTCTCAAAAATCGACAGTGCGCCTTTAAATGCGGTGCGTCTAATGTATGAATTAATTCTGGTTGTGCTTTCTGACCTAGAACCGATTGTAGATGGTACACGGCACTCATAAAATCTGTCAAAATGTTTAGCACGGTCTTGGTAGGTTACGAAGCTTACGGCCACCGTAGTGCGCAGCATAGCGGAGTAATACGGTATGGTGCTTCAGCATTAGGGTACGTGCATTCATTCATTCATTCATTTTCGAAGCGGATTTCAAACACAACGCTATCAGTCACGCAGTACAACATGGACATAGAGCAGCTGTGAGAGAATTCAACATTAACGAATCAATGGTACGGAAGTGGAGGAAGCAAGAAGACGCCCTGCGCCAGGTAAAGACCAAACTGAGCTTCCGACGGAACTTAAGAGTTTTGTTTCATTTAATGCGCCTTATAACCCGGTGCGCTTTATGTATGAAAATAGATCCGTTAGCAGCCGATCGTTGATATTGCGTCTTATAATCCGGTGCGCTTTATAGCCCGGAAAATACGGTAGTTACAGTAGCCTAACAAGACTGGTATTATGGTAATGTCTAGTCAACGTCCATTTCGGTCAACCTCTTGTTTCACAGAAAGTAATGCTGCGCATAGCTGTGATGTGTGTTTATATCTCGGGGTACCTATAGGATTTTAAGCCACAACCTGAGGTAAACTATTAGAAGGAGTGTGTGCTATTAGTATTTTCCAAAACTGAATTATTTGAAAAATTAACGCAGGAATCAGAAACTATGAAACTGTCTACTCTGTGCTTCACAAGACGTCTAAAGATGTTTGTGCAAGGGAGGTTCCTGGTACTGGGGAGAGCCTTGCACACGCTTCTTAACCTCACATTCTTTGTTTTCCTCCTGCTCATGCTTAGGTTTGTTCAGTTTTACAGCAGAGCAATTGGAAGAATGGCATGTTATTGTGTAGTACTCACACTTCATGGTGAAACAGAAGTGCATGTAGCATGGAGGACTTCCTTTGGTCTCTGTGTAGTGATATAGCTGCAGGCTCTTAACTTTTATGGCAGAACACCTTATTAGCCAGCTTGTTCACTGTCTCGCTTTGAGAGGCTTGTGTTTGCAGTGTTGGGAGACAAAGGAGTCGGTACAGCTTAGCATGATTTCACTGAGTCTAGGTTTGGCGCACTACTCACTGGTTCCGGATATTTGTACGTGTTATGGACTCTCAAGCGTCTAAAGTCTGAGCGGTCCTCCAGTAGCCTTGTTGGACCAACGAGGAACAGGTTCCCTTCCAGTTTGCGCACCTAATGTTGAACCGTTCTACTATTTTGACCAAAGATAATTCCATTGGTGGGGAACCTGGAGAAGTTTGTCCCCAGGTGAAACTCACGATAGTCGGTTATTTAGTGCGAACCATGACGACATCCACATTTACAAATATCTGTAAATGAAAACGTTTTATGCCATATGTCTGAAATGGAGTATTTTCTTATGCTTTCTTATCACCAATAGATGGTTCATGGTTGCTTTTTGGATGAAAACAAACATCTGTACAGACAGCACCGATGCTCACAGGTAGTCTGTGCACGCTACCATACTTGTTTAATTCCGTTGTGCCACACCCTCTTTTGGCACATATGTGGTTATGTTCAGAACCGGGGTAAATACAGGCAAGTTTGCTGAACACCAAGGTTCTAAGAATCTTGAATGTAAATGCAGGTAAGCGCCATCCAGTCAGCATCTGTTTGCCTTAACCACCAAGGTCTTTGTAATTAAAACAAATTGTAACAGTTACTGTGTTTTATCTCGGTTGTTGCAGCTGGAAAGGGCTGATCAAATTAAAAAAGGTTTAGCATTATTTTTTACTGTCATAAATATTAGGGGCATCAAGATGCATCACGATGCAAAAACAGGATGATGTTTCTTCTCAGGAGGGACGATGCATCATCTAGATGGATTATGCTTTCTTGATTATACTGCCATCGAATGCAGTTTTGACACACATCCTGTTCTCATTGAGAATCCTTCCAAATTTTTTAAATTGCAAGGCACTAAAGAGTCTTTTTTTTTTTTTTTTTTTTTTTTTTTTTTTTTTTTTTTTTTTTTTTTTTTTTTTTTTTTTTTTTTTTTTTTTTTTTTTTTTTTTTTTTTTTTTTTTTTTTTGGATAATATTTTGAATCGTGTTTCAACAAAGAATGTTTTTACTTGGTTATTGAAGATATGGTGAAGTAGAGCATTTTGTTAACAATTTTAAATCTCTATTTTGTAGTCATTTCTTTTTATTATATATTAGTCTTTTTTTTTTTTTAAAGACTAGTTTTTTTGTTTAAAAGCTTGTACAAGAAAATGTGTGTTATTTTGCATTGGTTACACTTCTGAAATAAAAAAGGAATGTCTTATCAAATGTAAAATCAAAAATTGTGAGGATAATCGATTCATGAACATTGTCATGCTTTGATGTTTTGTGTACATATTTTTATTTCATTTATTTTGGATTAATTACTTGCACAAGTAGGAACTTCATTATGCTCTGTGTTGTGCACGGTCACTTAGGTGTCACAACTGTCTCTGCCAAATTGAAAGGTTTGTACTTTGGTCCATTGTGTGTATTTATATTTTGTTTTCATTGTGTGTGTGTGTGTGTGTGTGTGTGTGTGTGTGTGTGTGTGTGTGTGTGTGTGTGTGTGTGTGTGTGTGTGTGTCTGTGTGTGTAACTGAAGAATCATAGTGTTGTGTATTTCCTGGAGGGAGTGATATGTTTAAGTTTAGGCTTTGGATGCTGTGTAGATGGTAGTGTTCCACTTGTGGTTTTAGATGCGTCTCTGATGCATTACGTATCATTCACACATACTTTTCTTGTTAAAATACCCTTTATACTTACAATAGCATAAAAAAACTATATAACTATGGTAATATCCGATCAAAGTAGCCTAGTGGTTAAGATGCTGGACTTTGGACCAGAAGGTCCAGGGTTCAAATCCCACCTCTGCCAAGCTGCCACTGTTGGGTCCTTGAGCAAGACCCTTAACCCACAATGGCTTGGATTGTAAGACTGTACCAATTGTAAGTCGCTCTGGATAAGGGCGTCTGCTAAATGCTGTAAATGTAAATGCAAAGACCTGTTTCACAGAACATAACGCAGGTGATAAACAGAGCATACCTGTAGTTTAAGAACCAGGGTTCATTTGGTCAGAAAGCGCTATGGGTTGGGTCTGAATCAGAGACAGGGTTTGCCCTCACATTACACTCTCATCAGTCACAACCACAAATCTCTCTCTGCAGAAAAATAATTGGTAGCTAAAAGATATAAAGTGTAGACTGACTACAAACGAACTTAAAATCTACCACCAAAAAAGCACTGGTTTGATTTTATACCCTCCTTTTCTGCCTTTAACGTCCTTTAAGGGATGGAAGCACAAAGTTCAAGGACTCGAGTCTCTGAAACCGGCATTAGACATTCAGGTGAGGTGGCCGTCGGCACTTTCTCAGCTGGCTCCAACTCTTTACAACTCCTCAGGATTCTTATCTCCGGTGGCAGCTGTTCTTTTCCAGTATTGATTGCCTGAGTCCTGTGTTGGCCAGAGCCATGCTGCGAGCTCCAAAGAACCTTCTAACTCTCGTATCTGAGGGCTAGATATGGATTCGCAGACTGAGGGCGTAGTTCAGCTCTCGGCATTGCACCACAGAGATCTGCTGGAATAGCCAAAGTGCAAAAATCAGTTAGGTTGAGAGAGTGGAGTCTGTTTGTGGTGGAAAAAATGTTTACACCTGATCGTAGCATACAAATAATCTGTTTAATAAATCCATTTCTTACAATATATGGGTCAGTGTCTAGAAAAGCGATCTAAAGACTGTCATAGCAGCCATCCAGTAAGTAAGGCGTAGTAGAAATTAGGGAGCATTTCTATAGAAAGAGAGTACTTGAGTAGCCAAATTGTAAAAACCATGCACAGAACGAATAATAAATAACTATGATTTTGTCGTTACAACAGCATGTGTGAAGGCCTGGGTTATATTAGACGTTAGGGGAACAGATGGTTCTCATAGTCGATGTGTCGGATGCGGGAGAAATGCTAAGGGGTAAAGACCTGAGTAACTTTAAGGAGGGACAGAACGTTATGATGATGCAACTGCGTTGGAGCATCTCCTAAACAGCAAGGTTTGTTGTAGTGCTCTTGGTCAGTATTGCTGGGAACTATATTCTGGTGGTTTCCTAGTACATCACAGTATTTTTTGTTTGTTTGTTTGTTTGGTAGGGGGCGTTGTATGTAATGTTGCTGCACCACATTTATTGTTTTATGCAGTGCCTCGAGAAAATGCCTCTTCACGTAATGTCTGAGCCTTTGGCATCATGGTTTCACTGGTGCTGCTAGTTAACGGCACTGCAAGTGGCTTGAAAAACTTTGCAATATGTAGCCTTTTGGTCGGAGTTTTTTAAAACCAAGGCACTTCCAAACTGCAGACAAATCTCCTTTCCTAGGCAGAATCTCCTTTCCTCCTTTCCTATCCAGCCTCCCAAACTGTTATCAAACTGTTATGCTAGGCTTGGTTATGTGGTGCTATTTGTTTTGCTATTTGGCTAGCTAGCGAGCTGTACCCAGCATGCTGTTCGGCGATGACATTCTTTGTAGCACTTCATAGCGCTCCTAGCAGCAAACTGTTATATATATATAATTTGCTATCTGAAGTGTTATAGCTGGTAAATGAAAAATCCATATTGTAAAGGAAATGAAAGTGAGTACATATGATCTGAGGACAAACAATGAACCATCCAAAGCTTATAGATCAGTGAACCCTAATGGCCAGAAGAGCTTCTCTGGTACAAGTCAGGAAAATGCTAATTCTAGTTCCGAGAGGAACGTGTCACAATTCGCAGAGGTCAGTATGTAGCTGAAACCGTTCAGACTGCTCACCATGCTAACCCTGTTCACTGTCGAGAGCTCCTACAATGGGCATGCGAGTGTCAAGCTTGTAAAGCAAAGGTCGTCTGGTCTGATGAGTATCGTTTTCTTTTCAATCAAATGAATGTTCTGGTAAGTGTGGAACGTTTTTCAGGGGAAGTGTTGACACCAGGATGCACTGTGGTTAAAGGCAAGCCGGTGGAGGGAGTGTGACATTCTGAGTAATGGTTTGCTGTTAAACCCTGGATCCGAGCATTCACGCGGATGTTATGTTGACGTGTAACACCTACCTAAACGTCATTACTCGACCAGTTGGTTTGAAGGTTTTGCTGGATCGCAGTATACCAGCTCTAATCACTGGGTGGATATGTCTGTGCTGTTTTTGGCCTTTACTGGATGTTCTCGATCAGAGAAATGGGACTGACGTGTTTTATTTTACATTCTTATGTGTTGCAATTTCTTTTCATTAAATTTTAACCATCTTCCCTCTCCTGGCTGGCCTTCACATACAGACTTCTCTTTCTACTGCTTTTATGTACCGGTAAAAGTATCTATTTAATACAGCATGCATGAACTTCCTTTAGCAGCAGCAAGACGAAAAGTCAGGTGGTTTATGAGGTCATGTTGCATCGCTTGAATGAAACCGTTGAATGAAACCGGGTTGTGGTCACCCTGGTCTGTGAAATGGAAAACACACAGTGTGTAAGAGGTGCAAACGTACCCTCACCCCAAAGAGCTCTGAGACTGCTGGCCAAATGGGAGGTAATGTTCCAGTAACCAAGAAAACTGGAGATCAGAGAGCTGAAACGCAGCACTGTAGCTGATAGACTCATCTTTATCAGAGACAGGATACGAACCAGGGAGGCTCACTTGGGTCAGTGCCCCACCTCTGGTGAGATGAGGTATTTTACATTTACAGCATTTAGCAGACACCCTTATCCAGAGCGACTTGCAATTGGTACAATTTTACAATCCAAGCAATTGTGGGTTAAGGGCCTTGCTCAAGGACCCAACAGTGGGAGCTTGGCAGAGATGGGATTTGAACCCTGGACCTTGTGGTCCAGAGTCCAGTACCTTACCCGCTAGGCTACCACAGTCCCATTTTAGTTATGTCTAGATGTATGATTTCATGTGCTCTTGGTTACTGGCACCATTAATTCCAGATATACACCTTACAGTGTATATAGTTTCCCCGTCTTTGTGTTTGTCCTTTGAATTGCATCCTGTTTCACCAGGGGCAGGTTCCTGAGTGTCAGTGCTCCACAGGGTGGGGGCTGGGACTATTTCAGACCTGTGGAGTGGTTTGTGTCATGCTGTGTAATGTATTGCATATAGTCAACACATACTATATTGAAAAAGCGTGCACGTCCAAAGGTCAGTCACCCCCATGGATTACTGTGTGGCAGTGTTTGTGTATCTGAGATAAGTCTGTCCAGCTTAAGCTGAAATGAAATGCTGCCTATACCTGTTTTATTCCCAAGGTGTCTTGAGCAACACGGCATAGTGATAAGATCATACAAAGACATGGAACTGTCTTGGTTTTTCAGGATAATTGCATAGAATAAGAGAAGCAGCTAGGTACACTCCCAAAAGAAACAAAACTGAACTGATTTTAGCAGCTCAGTGTGAACACAGGGTAAAAAGTGGTGTAATAATTATACAAATTAAACCTGGTATCTTTCCCATGTTGGTCTGTTCACTTTCCTAGTAGTCCTCAGCAAGACTAAGTACAGGCCAGATTTGCACTTGGTGTCAGGTGTGGATTCCTGCTGTGTGTGTTGTCTTTTTTCTGAGCTGACTAATGAGCTTGTGGAAGAGGGAGAGTAAAATGGATTAGCGCCCACACAGCAGTAACGAGCACCATGATGATCGTGTGTATGGGGGGATGCATTGTATGAGGAAGAGTACACCTTGCCAATACCAGGTTGGACTTCTTTTGTTTTCAATGTGCAGGAAACGTTCCTCAGAGATTTTGGCTCATGTTGACATGATGGCATCACGACTCTCCAGTTTGACTCCCCGACTCTCCAGTTCCACCACATGTCAAAGGTGATCTACTGGATTGAGATCTGGTGTCTGTGGAGGCCATCTGGGTACAATGAGACAGGGTTTGAGAAGATTTGAGCTTTGTGACTATCCGGTTGGAAGTATTAATGTTAAGATGGTACAGTGTGGTCATGAAGGGACATGGTCAGCAGCAATACTCAGGTAGGCTGTGGCATTCTGCTCTGAAATCCGGCATCAGCAAGGCATTTTTGCCCAAAGAACTGCCACTCACTGGACATTTTTTTCTTTTTGAGACCATTATATGCGTGTTGAAATCCCAGTAGATCAGCACTTTTTGAAATACTCAGGCCAGTCCATCTAGCACCAACAACCAAGTCACAGTCAAAATCACTTAAATCACCTTTCTTCCTCATTCTGATGCCCGGTTTGAACTTCAGCAGGTCGTCTTGGCCATGTCTACGTGTCTAAATGCATCGAGTTGCTGCCATGTGATTGGCTGGTTACATTTATACGTAAACAAACAGTTGAACAAATGTACCTACTAAAGTGACCCATAAGTGTATATGTGGTTATTGTAGAGCTAAAACAAGAGATGAGACACATATTTGACTGACGAACTGTTAATGTTAAGCTGGAGTGCATGCGATGTCAAAAAATGGCCGGTCTGTTTTTTTTGTTGGCTACCTAGGTGAGAAAACATGGGATTGACAAGCCATTCAGATTTAGCTCCACTTCCTATGTCAAGTGCAGGATCATTAGAATTATCCCACCCTTTATCTGACTATCTCTACCCACTAGTTGAGAACTACGAACTGTGAAGAGAGCGTCTTTGTTTTTTTTGTTTTTTTTTCTTCTTGCAAGCACTGGGCCTGCAAGCATTATGTAAATCCTATAACTGTTCTGTTGTTGGCTGAATAATAAAGCACACCCAGCACTACCTGTATATTCTATCCTACAACTATATAAACTGATTCACACTCACTCGTCGAGTCTCTGTTTCATCTGGCTGGTCTTCCGTGTTGTTCGTCATACTCTTTCAGTGCATTTTTGGCTTCCGTCAAACAAACATCAATCGTTTCAATCACCCCTGTTTTCAGATGTATTTCTCTTGCATTTATGTATTGTTTGCACACAGTTCTTTGAAAATACCCTTTAAATTTGCATTACAGTAGCATAAAAAGGCTATGTGACTATGGTCAATATCCCTTTCGGTCAACTTTTGTTTCACAGAACATTATGCAGTCATTAAATGGTGCGTAAATGTACAGTCTAGCAAGTCTTCAGACAAAATGATGAGAAAAGTGCTTTTACTGTGTTGTAATAGTCAATGGCCTAAGTCAAGTCAGGAAATCGGGGAGGGGGTGAGCTGTTTGGTGCTGTTCTTCTGCTGGCTCTGGACTTGGTGTTATTATGTTGTAAAAACTACAGGAGTTTTACAATATTCTAACATTAATTCTCTATGTTTCTGAGCTAATAACATATTATTCAGGTGCAAATAACAACCTAGCTTTATTCTGAGCTCCTCTGTCAGCACAACCCGTCTCTGAGTAAATGCCTCATAAACGCTAACCTTCATCTCACACACACACACACACACACACACACACACACACACACACAGAGAGAGACATGGCCATGTGGTATGGGTACAGGTGAGCCAGTCACGTAACAGAGGGATGGTCAACCTTTTACATCTCGCATCCAGCGCTGTGACCTACATGAGCAGCTGATTCATCGAATCACCTTCGTCATCAAACTCTGACTCTTTATCTTATTACACTGTATTCTCTCGCTCTCGCACACATTCACAGACATGCAGCATAAAGCATGCCAGTCATCACCCACACTTCATTTTTTATCTGGTCTCATTTTGTACTTTCTTATGGAAATTTTCCTTTGTTAGTCTTTGGAAACACAAAGGCAGACACACACAACCATATGATCAATAAACTGACTTGATATGGTCTTTCCGAAAAAGTGAAAAAGGTTTTAATAAATAAAGTGTGGTCTTTGTAAAAGATCGTGTGTGTGGGGTTTTTGGAAGCTGCATAGACGCGGTTTACCCTTGTTTAGCAGTGTTTTTCGGTTTTTTGGGGATCAAAACAAATCAACGCATCAGGGAGTCAATCGTGTGTGTATGCTTAGGCAAATCAAGACTTCTTCTTCTTCTTCTTTGACTTCTCCCTTTATCAGTGGTTAAACGTTTCCACCTCACCCTGTCCTCCACGTCCTCTACTCTCACCCCAACTCCCTGCATATCTTCATTTACCACAAGCAAATAACTCCTCTTTGGTCTTCCTCTCCGTCTCTTGCCTGGCAGCTCCATCGCCAACATCGTCCTACCAATATATCCACTATCCTTCCTCTGCACATGTCCAAACCATCTCAGTCTTTTGTCGAATTTTGTCTCCCAATTTTCCAACCTGTGCTGTCCCTCTGATGATCTCATTCCTAATCCTGTCCACCCCAGACACTCCTAAAGAGAACCTCAACATCTTAAGTTCTGCCACCTCCAGCTCTGCTTCCTGTCTCTTTGTCAGTGCCACTGTCTCTAAGCCATACAACAAGGCTGGTCTCACTACTCTCTTATAAATCTTTCCTTTCACTTTGCTGCGACCCTTTTGTCACACAGCACTCCTGACACTCTTCTCCACCCACTCCATCCTGCCAACTAAAAGACTGACGATGAGATTAACACATCAGCGGAGCAATAACAATTAGCAGCGAGACATCAGCAGATTGAGCAGGGTCAAGGTCAGGGAAGGGAATCGACTGGTCTAAAAACTTGGCGGCTTAATGGATAGAATTTCATTGTTGGCAAGACATTTGTTACATTTCAGGAATGGCGAGGGCGAGAGCCGAGGTTGGCTGCTTTTCGAGGTAAAGTTCATGGAGGGCAATCCTTCCTCCCATCACAGATGGTGAGAGATGAGGTTGGCGTGATGAGGGGAGGCGAGGTAACGAGGTTAGACTGTGTATATATACGATATTTTTATTAAGACCTTGGTCATTGAAGCGAATGGATGTTGATCGGCTCGTCTCTTTGAAAGCAAATAATTAGTGATGCACGATATATTATTGGCCGATTATATGGACCTTTTTCAGGTATCGGCATTGGTCCGATATTAGGATTTTATCCGATATTTATTATATTTTTACATATGAATATTCCTTAGATTTTTCTTTTGGCTGTTACTCATTAAGAAAAATATCTGATGTTGCTGACTGTATAGTTGTATTCAGTTATACTCTTTCTTGGAGCTTCTCAGGCATAAGCTTTTTTTTATACACTTAATTGTTCTTGTTGCTGCCTGCACCAATTCAATACTTCAAAAAAAAAAAAGTATTTAAAAAATAAACTGGCATTAAACCATTTTTCCTTTGAGTGAACTGCACCTTGTGTTTATAGTAATCGTCATGTCTGATTTAACTGTTTGCATTATTTTTATTTTATTGCTAAAATGATTTACTGTACTTGAAATGCAGAAAGGTTAAATTACCGGTTTTGAACGTCGGTATCGGGCCACAATTAAGTACTAAAAATCCGTTATAGTATCGGCCCAAGCAATTCAATATCGGTCATTCCCTACAAATAATTTTTTGTAACGCATTAAGTAAAGTAACTATTTTGGTTTATCCAATGAATTAATAATTAGTACTTGGACAGGACGTATCTCCCAAATATTTTATTTGCTACAACAGGTTTCAATAAAGCATGTAAAATGTAAGTTTAAAGTAGAATATGACAACTACTATTCATGTAGTGGTATAAACTATGAAACAGATGACATCTCAAAGGGGCTTGTATCTCGCATTACATATATCAGATGTTGTCTCGTTGAGAATGTTTCCTTTCAGTTGTTTAAATGAAGGCCATATCACTGCGCTTGATGCATGTCCTGTTTAAGCAAAGCATGAAATCCAAATTTTCTATCACTACACGGTATAAACCGACATATCGTCAAGCCCTGGCCTGTGTCTTCTCTCCATTATATAGTGTGTTTTTGCTTGTGACTGGCTCATAAAACACATTACAGGGCAGTACAGACAACAGTTGCTTCTTTGGCTATAACTCTTTATTGACTATGGGCTTTTCAGACGTTGTTGCTTCCCTGTGCTAACGGCTTATGTTAGCAGTAAACCCCTATCCACTAAATTTCAAATCTGCAATAGGTTTTGTCCTTCACCAGGATGGGCCTCTAGACTGTGATTACTCTACAGCTGTTGTCCCATACTGGACAGAGGGAGGAGATCATTAATTTCTCTGTGTACTCATGGGGGCTGGTTGGTACTGCTGAGTGCTGTGTAATTGGATTGGAAGTGTCTGTGGCTGGAAGCAGGCCTGAAGTCACTATTGAAAACTGAGCCTCCAGCACACAGTGAAGAACTCTGAAAAGCAGAGTGGTTTTGTTGGCTTTCAGAGCACCCTAGGTAATTGATTGTTCTGGGAACTACTGCCTGTAACACACACACACACACACACACACACACACACACACACACACACACACTACTTGATAACTGTACCTACATGGCTTAAGCCTGGCTTATGCAGTTCAGAGGCACCCAATTTGAACATCTAAAAGCCTGATAGGTTCATGATTTACCAGCAGTCAGGGAACATTTATGTCACGGAAAAGCTTAAACGACCTATGAAGAGGTTACCAAACCTTTTTGCATGTTATTGTGTGTTAGGCTGTTTCTTAATAATGGGTTTATGATGGCTGATCTCCTTTAAGTAATTGATGCTACCACTGTTCAGCATGACGATGCAGAGCTTTTCAGCAGATTGGAGGAACCATGCCAAACTGCAGCAGTAACACCACTAATTCTATTGGTTGTGGGTGCCCGACTGACAGTGGCAATTCACTAGCCACCGGGGTTACCTGGGTTCCAGTCACAGTGGTGCTTTCTGGCCGACGGTGTCTCCATTGTGATTGAGAGATGTCCCACCCAGGGTGCACTTCAGCCTGCACTTCTGGACCACCCCAATCACAACCCTCACCAGGATAAACATGTGATTAAAAGAGGGAAAACACCCAAAGGAAAAAAGAACAATCGGTTATGTATTAGTTTGGCACTGTTTAATATAGTGTAGGTATTATTGGTGGTACTTCACGATTTGATATGCGTCACGATACGATTATATCACGATACATTGCGATACGATGCATATTGCGATATTTGACATAGTTCACTGAAAAAAGTAAAAAGAGCTGAAATATTAGTTACAGTGTACAATCTGTCATCTTAAACATCACATTGATAATTCAGTGGACAAATAGAGTCAAAACACTGTACTGAGACAGCTACAGGAGCGGAGATTATAGTTTATACCCCATTTAAAACGTGTTTTCCCTTCCAAAACTCAATATTCTGAGCTGAAAATCAATGTAGTAGATAAATATTGCGATATATTGCTGTATCGATGCTGTATCCCAGCATGAGCTAACGTTAAAGCAACACATGATCATTAGAGTAGTGAGCTTTCCAGTGAAAGATGGACTTCTGCAGTTTAACTCCCACCTCTGCTCATGGAGCTGCAGCATCGATTGACTTTTGAGGTGACCAGCTTTTGTATGCTGCAAGGTTTGGAGTTAATAGACAGATTTTAGTTTCCTAACATAATTTCTAATGATTTTTATGACCTCGGTGAGCAATAAAGTGACGTTAAACAGCACGTACCTATACTTTGTGATGTGGCACACCATTAAACAGCCTCAACAGCTTTCGAACCAGAGACTCCATCGCACCTTGCGTACTGTGTACAAATAGTATATAAAAGTAGCAGCAGCACTGCTGGTTCTGTACTAATTTGGTATACTATTTGGTGCAGTACTTTGCGATGTGGTCTGGTACTCCAAATGTGTTCATCCATGCATTAGTCTTCACACTTCTTTACTGGTTAATCATTGTCAGGGAAGGCAGGACGTTTTTCTATTTTAGAGAGTGACTTTTTCCAATTGTCTCAATCCCCAACCATTTGAAATCTCCTATCCAGCCAGCTTTTAATAGCCTGTTTGAATAGAAACATGAAGCAGGCATAACATCCCCTGCCCTTATTTTTCACTCGGCGTCTGTTTGCTGAGCCGTGTTGTTTTATAACTTATCATATGCTACGCTCTTTCTCTAATGTCACTGCTCTAAGTATAGCCCTGCCTTTATAGAGAAATCGGACTCGGGAGTAAGTGCAAAGCACAGTCTATAATTATGTAATTGTTTATGTACATGTATTTGAGCTGTACAAGTGCTGGGAAAGATACTTAAGGGCTTAATAGTTTAGTAACTCAGCAGATAAAGGTCTGATTATGTTCCTCATCTGCTTACTTCTGCACTATACTGGCTTTATGTGCCTGTTTATATGACTGCTGGCTGCAGTGCTGCACAGAAAAGCACAACACAGATTTATCAAAGTCAGTTATCTACTTTTAAATAATTGATTGAGCTTTTAGTGGATCATTTTACAGGTAGAACGTCTCCATTTGATGAGATGTTGGTTAAACATACAAATACAACACAATTATTCCCGTTTGGAACGTATCTGTGTGGTTTTCGTCCTAATATTCCAGTTTCCTTACATTACTACTGTACTACTCTGGTATCGGGACATCCATACGGCCCTGAGCCAGGGATTCACAGCGGTACGTTACCTAGAACATCACTCTCCTCCACCAGCTTGTCTGCACACACATACCAGACTGTGCACATGATTGAAAAGAAAATGGGACTCATCAGACCGGAAGATATCAAGGTCCAGTTCTGACTTGACCTCATTGTAGGCGCTTTCTAAGAAGGTCAGGGGTTAGCATGGTGAGAACTTTGACCGGAGATGTGCCAGCCCAGACACTGAACGATTAATCCCTTGAAAAAGTCATTCAGGTCTTTACTCCTGAACGTTTTTCCAAAGTCTACCACATCATCTAGGAGAACTGACTGTTCACTTACAGTCTAATATATCCCAGAGCTTAAGATTTACAGCTGTAATGAAATAATCATCGTTATTTATTGATAAATAATGGTGTGCATGGTTTTAAGGCTTTGGCTGATTGGTGTCATTATGTAGTGTTAGTAAGCGACACACTGTGAGATGTCCAAGTTTGTTGACTTTCCCTGTCCTTGTTTTAGCACAGGTGTCTTTTACAGGTGTCCAAATGGTCTTTGTATGATTATAAGTGTGTGGTGGCTTAATTAATGAGGTCAAGGCTATTTTCATCCATCTGCTCTTTCTCCCATTGGGACTTTCCATCTATTATGCATTCTGTTTGTCTTTTATTTCTCTTTCTTCCTCTCTGTATGTGGCATAGGGATGGGGAGGAAGACAAATGTTCCCACAAGGATGATGGAAAGAGCTGATATTTGTTTACCTTATGGGGGATATTTGTGTGGTGTTCACAACAAAAATGCTTATTTACAAAAACTCCCAAGTTTCTTTTGGAAAACCAAAAGAGTCAAACGATTTTCTTTAGGTTACTGAGGTTGAGGTTAGGATTAGGTAGAGGTGTAGCATTACTTAGCCACAGTAATAGTATGTCAATGGAAAGTGCTTTTGTATGTCTAAAAAAGTAAAGAGGTCATTCTTTCCATGATGACTCATACAGTAGCTGGGACACATCAGGCATTCAGGACTTCTTTGGTTTCATTATGAACAAACTCCCTCTTTGTGTAAATAGTACATTACAAACATGAGGGATGAACAAAGTACACTGATATGATATCAGTGTGACAATAGGTCTGAACAAACCTCAGTGTTTTGTAAAAAGTGTGTACTTCCATGCTTGATTACTGCCGTATCTAGGACAAGTTTCATCTTCCGAGCAACACATGACACAACACATATCACAGAAGCTCACAGTAAAACCTGTAGTATGTGTTAGAGCATTAATTACAGTGGTGCTTGAAAGTTTGTGAACCCTTTAGAATTTTTCTATATTCCTGCATAAATATGTAAAACATCATCAGATTTTCACACAAGTCCTAAAAGTAGATAAAGAGAACCCAGTTAAACAAATGTAACTGTTGATCAGTATTGCACACCGGCTTGGAGGAATTTTAGCCCATTCCTCCATACAGAAAAGCGTCAGCTCTGGGATGATGTTGGTGGGTTTCCTCCACCTTATTAACTGCTCACTGTCAGGTCCTTCCACAACATTTTGTTTGGATAAGGTCAGGACTTTTGACTTGGGCCATTCCCAAACATGAACTTTATCTTCTTTAACCATTCCTTTGGTTAGAACGACTTTGTGTGCTTTTAGGGTCGTTGTCTTGCTGCATGACCCACCTTCTCTTGAGATTCAGTTCATGGACAGATGTCCTGACATTTTTCCCCTTTAGAAATTCTCTGATATAAGTTCAGAATCCATTGTTCCATCAATGATGGCAAGCCGTCCTGGCCAGATGCAGCCAAAACAGGCCCAAACCAATGATACCTCCACCACCACGTTTCACAGATGGGATAAGGGTTCTTATGCTGGAATGCAGTGCTTTCCTTCTCCAAACATAACGCTTTTTCTTTTAAACCAAAAAAAGTTGTCAGATTGGTAATCTCATCACTCCACAAAACAAACATTCTTCCAATAGCCTTCTGGCTTGTCCACATGATCTTTTAGCAATACGCAAGACGAGCAGCAGGTTTCTTTTTGGAGAACCCCAGTGGCTTTCCCTTGCCGAGTCCAAGCCATTCAGATGTTCTTCTGGATCGGTGGAGGACCTCATGACAGTTAAAACATTAGTGTTCTATGTGAGAGAGGCCTTCAGTTGCTTTAGAAGTTACCCTGAGGTTCCTTTGTGACAAGAGGCCTTCTTCAGAGATAGACGGTTACCCTGGGCGCTCCTGCGGTACCTCGCCACCAACTACTTACACACCTTGCTTCTTGGAGTGATCTTTGTTGGTCGACCACTCCTGGGGAGGGTAACAATGGTCTTGATTTTTTTACATTCGTACACACAATCTGTCTGACTGTGGAGATTGGTGGAGTTCCAAAACGTCTTTAGATATGGTTTTGTAACCTTTTCCAGCCTGATGAGCATCAACAACTCTCTTTCTGAGGTCCTCAAAAATCTCCTGTGTTCGTGCCATGATACACTTCCACAAACATGTGTTGTGAAGAGCAGACTTTGATAGATCCCTGTTCTTTAAATAAAACAGGGTGCCCACTCACACCTGATTGTCATTCCATTGATTGAAAACTCCTGACTCTAATTTTACCTTCAAATTAATTGCTAATCCTAGAGGTTCACATACTTTTTTCCACCCACTAATATGTAATATTGGATCATTTTCCTCAATAAATAATTGACCAAGTATAATATTTTTGTCTCATTTGATTAACTGGGTTCTCTTTATCTACTTTTAGGACCTGTGTGAAAATCTGATGATGTTTTAGGTCATATTTATGCAGAAATATAGAAAATTCTAAAGGGTTCACAAACTTTCAAGCACCACTGTAAGTGATATAAAATGGGTTCCGATGACCAATCTATAATGTTGATATCACAATTCGTATTTTTTTGCAACTTCTAAAAATAATAATAATAAATGAGACGGTGAATTTCCAAAGTCTTTTTTTTTTTTTTTTTTTTTTTTTTAAATAAATAAAAGTTTTATTGCTCTTAACTACAACATTTATTACCAGATAATACAAGTAGTATCACCTTTTTTTTGGAAATTGAAAATGTGTAAATACTTGAAAAATGTCAGTCAGCACATGTTTTTGGGGACTGTGTGTCTGAAAATGTATACATCTGAGGGCATTTGCCTAGTCGTCACAAACAAAAGTGTATTTTTGTGATAGCTGTAGCTTTTATTTGAAAACTTAAAACATTTGCTATAATTGACTAATGTTTTGATCTTTTGCTACATTTACACTTTCAGTGGAAGCATGTGATACTATAATGCAAGAGTGTGTTTATATTTGTTTGAAAATTTCCTGATGAGATGTTTAAGCTCTTGCTATTTTTAGCTTTCCTTACACCCCAGGTGTTTCCTATGCTGTCAGTGCTCAGCTGTGCCACAGTAGGCTGGCCTACACTAATCAGAAGCAGTACAACTGCACACCCTGTCTACGCCTATTACTGCATGTGCGAGTGCGTATGTGTTTCCACCAAAACAAACTGCTGATCCGCTTCTCTCAGCATTTGTGTTCTTCGTGTCCACTATATGCTCAATTGCCTCCATCACTGTGATTAGGGCCTAGATAGTTGTAAAGCTGCTTTGAGACAGTGATCTGTTGTAAGAAGCGCTATATAATTAATTTGACTTGACTTGATAATAAATATTATAGTTAGAATATCGTTTACTAACCACAGCCTGCATTTTAGCAGAAATTATAATTCACCAGATCAGGCACCATCCTTTTCTATACTTGTCAGTTATAGAACGCATTACCTTCCTGTAGGGCTGCAACTAACGATTATTTTAATAATCGATTAATCGGTCGATTATTTTTTTCGATGAATCAATGAATCGGGTTTAAAAAAACCTTTCCATGTCTTTATTCAGAAATATAACATTAAATAACAGAGCAAATAAGTGCTTACAATAACTGAATAATAATAAATTAACTGTATTAATAAATTAAAATAACAAATTAAATAATAAAGAAAAATAAGTGCATCTCTGATGCAAACACTACATACAAACTCATTCACGCTCTTTCTTTAGGAACTTTGCATTGCAAGCCAAAAATGTTAGCATGTCAACATGCTCCTGGCTAAAGCTGGCTCTCTTTTTAGAGACTATATTTCCTGCCGCAGAAAATAGACGCTCAGACAGTGTTGAAGTAGCAGGAATGCATAAATAGGACTTGGCTAGCCTGGCCAATATAGGATATCTGTCTCTCTTAACTCCATCACTGTCATTATATCCAGCTAACAAGCAAAAAACCATCATCAACCGTGTTGTGCCCGTTCGCATAGTGTGGAGTGCCGCCGTTACGTTTCCTCCACTTCAAAAACGGAACAAACTCGGGATATTGTGGGTGACATACGCTGTTGGTGAGCTCCCTTCATCGTCATCGCTGACTCCATTTCCGTTTCGAGGGCTGGTAATCAGGCACCGGGGTGCTCCCGTGCCAGTCCAGATCACTTTTGCCAAAGCTTGCATGTTACACATTGTTTAGTTGTGTGAAGCGTGAAGTGCTCCCACATCTTTTGAGGACTTAAGCCGAACCTTCTTCTCTGCATCGGTCATGATTCATTTGTAGAATTTATTTAATTTCTTAACGCTAAACTTATTTTGAAGATTCCGCGTTGCGTGCCCGCGCCGGCCCCCCGCACCTTCGCTCCATTCAACTCGCTCGTATTTTTTTTTTAAGCATTTAACGAAAGTGCCGCAGCGGTAGGGTAACGTAAGCGGATATGACAAGGCGGGGGACACATAAATCATGCGACACAACGAATCGATAATGAAATTCGTTATCGACACTTTTAATAATCGATTATTATTGATTATATCGATTCGTTGTTGCAGCCCTACATTCCTGTCCTTGGCTGATGGAAGCATAACCCTGGGTGCTTCTCCTGTTTGTCCCCCATTTGTGTATTTAGAGATGCTTGTATAGTCAGTGTTGTAAATCGTGGTTGTTTGAGTCTTCCTGTCAGCTCCAACAAGTCTAGCCATTTTACTCCAACTCTCTCAACCTCTCATTGCTGCGACATTACTGGTTGATTGAGTTATGACTCTATTGTGCAAGTGCTTATCAAGAGCTTCTAATTAAGTATCCAATAAGTGTATATCTTAATGGGCACACTTGATTACATGCCTCTGCTGGAGCCTCTCAGCTGTAGACAATGAGTAATACTTTGTTTATCTGATTTTATCAGTTACAGCATAGTATATCTTATAGTGGATTAAAGTCATCAAGATACCTGGATGTTCAATAAGTGTGTAATAGTAATTATGCTTTTTTTCTACATCTGCACTTGTCCTGAAGGATTTGTCTTAATATTACAGTGGTTTGAGAGCCACGAAAGGCTTGTCAATTAAGGAAGGACAACATTAGAAACTGAAACAGAAATGGACTGTACAGCAAACCTGGTTTCATCCTACAACACACAATTATATGTAAATATATTATTGTGGATAAATATAGGTAGGGCATTACGATGGCACAACACTGCCGCCACACAGCTCCGAAGATCCTTGATATGAATCCCAGCTCAGATTCCTTGGATTCCCCCACATCCAAAGAAATGTTAGGTCAGTTGTTCTCTCTGAAGTGTCTTGAGTGGGGTGAAAACGCTGTGATGGATTTGCACCCTGTTTAGGGTTGGTTCCCACTACGTGCCCTGTGCTGCCAGTTAGGCCTCAGCTCCCCTCACTTGGATTAAGCAGGTATGAAAAATTGCATAAATTAAACTCTAACTGAAAACAACAGTTTCTTTATCAGGATCATAAATGACCTTCTGAGTCATTGCTTTCACTGCGAACTGATGAGTCAGTGCATGATGGGAAATGTAGTATTACACAGATTGTGCTGGGAATTGGAAACACTACAGTTCCTGGCAGCATAGCCAGGACTAATAGCGGCTAGGAATTTGACCAAAATTCTTCAATCACAACATATATAGTATCATGTTGTAGTAAATTAAATAGGAGTTCAGTTCTGGTAATACTTTCTGTTCACCCAACTGACCATCCATCCAGATGTTTGTATATTTTCATTGAACTATGTGGAATACCACAATATATCGCAGCATGCATCGTATCACAATGTCCTTTCCAATACCCACCCCTAACTACAATACATGTAGAGACCCATGTCTGTCTCTCTTTTGCCTTTTTCTTGTTTCTCAAGACTGTATTATCTTGTAACAAGATGTTTTATATTGTAATAAACACGCCTCTTTCTGTCTCTTGCTCAGGCATTTTAACTTACGGATGAAGAGGGACACGTCTCTGTTTGCTCCTGATCTGACGGTGGAGGTTTCTGGAGTGGTGACGCCATATGACAGCTCGCACATTTACACCGGAGAGCTTTATGGTAAATTCTACACACTTTACATGAATCAACATGTACTTTATTAGATTTAATAAATAAGCAGACATTCTAATTCAGTAGGCCAAATGTATCCACAGTTCTGCAACTGCTGATTCAACCAACCATATCAAGTCAAGACAGCTATATTTCTATAGCGCTTTTTACAATGGAGCATTGTACAAAGGAGCTTTTTACAATGGGATTGAGGCCAGCCTAGGGCGACAGTGGCAAGGAAAAACTCCCTATATATTATAAGGAAGAAACCTTGGGAGGACCAAGACTCAAAAAGGGACCCCTTGGGTGGCTTAGATGTGATATGTAAGAATTAGCCAAGTTGTCTAATTAATAAATACATGTAATTTATTTATTAATTAAGAGTATAATAAAATAGAGAATTTAAAAGCTATAGCGTATAAGAAAATAATGAAGAGAAATATTGAATAGAATAACGCAGAAATATGCAAATCGGCATTAAGTCAGATACACAGTCACTTTAGGTTCTTGTGTCCTCGGCTTGAAAGTCCCGGTAGCATGGCATCCCCAGTCGACCGGAGAAGTGAGTGAGTTGCTGCCCTCTGTGGTCTGAGTACGGTGGGGCTGGAGCTGATGAAAGAAGAACAGCTTGAGTGGGGCTGAATGAAAAAATGTCAGATAGCTCCTAAAAGCGTAACATGAATTTGCCGTGCACGGAGCACTCCAATGAATCCATGTGAGAGACATTATGTGTAGGTGATTTTTTTTTTTTGTCATTATTCCCCAAGTAATACAGTATAACAGATATTTGCATAACATTTATGTATAATTAGTAATCTTGAGATGATTTAATGTGTACTGGAGGAAAATGTGCATAGGTTCTACACCTTTGATTCTGAGGTTTGTTTTATGTGCCGAAAGCCCTGGTACCAATTCTCTGTGGATGAAGACTGATCGTACCACCTTTTGGCTGCACACAGTCTTGTAATTTGCTCCCTAGTGGCAGTGCTTTCATATTTTACTAGAAATAAAGATCATGTCATGGGTTGCAGAGGAACAGTAATGAAAGAATGATAGTAATGGTGTTGCAGCTCCATGGGTCTAAATGATGTGTCACTAGCTTGCCTAACTAAATGCATTGAAACCGAGTTTTGCACATAATGTATTTACTCTCTTGGCTGTAGTTCACTATTTATCACCATATCAAGGCGTCTGTGATGTTCCTCAGGTTATTGTCTGTGTGGAGTTTAGTATTCTCCCCATACATGTGGGTTTCCTCCAGGTATCACACATCCACACATTGCCCAAAGAAATGCCAGTATGTGGATTGGCTGCTCTAGGTTGGCCCTAATGAGGGAGCGTGTTGTGGCGTCCCATCCCTGGTGTATTCCAGCCTTGTGCCAGTTGTTTCTGGGATAGGTTCTATACACATACTGTGACCCTGATCATGATGAAATGGTTACTAATTATAGATGGTTGAATGACCAAGCAATGGGTTTAGACCGGTTCAGAGGTTCTGTCTATATTTAGTGAGACCCATCCAAAAAATATCAGAAGTAAGAAGGAAATATGTGACGCATCCCTGATGCTATACCTGTACTTGTCAGAGCTGTGTGAAGGTGATAAATTAGCTGTGCGTAGCGCTTCAGGCTCTGCATAGGTTTTTGGCAGTAACAAATCCTCAGGGAAAGGGAAGAAATTTGCTAGATGATCATCATCCACCCGTCAGGCTGCGAAAATGCTGCTGGCTAAATATCAAAACTCCAAAATGGCCACTCCTGAGGTGGAATAGGGTAGAAAGCTCTTTAATCCACCTAACAATAAGCAAATTAGACAGACAGCAACGTTCCACATGTTGCCCTCAAACACTGGTGACACCAGTGTTTTTGCTGAACCCAAGTGAGTCCTGTTACAAAATGAGAAGACATGTTGGACAGCAACGTGGTAGATGATCTATGATTGTGTGCTACTGATTGTCCTCTGCATGTCATGGGAACGTTTTTAGGGCATGTGACAGTAGGCGTTTTCACACCGGAGGAACGTCTTTATAGTTCTTAGAATTGGTGGAGAAAGTGCCACCTTTCTCACTACAGGGTATAGTGATTGGTCCAGACTTGAGCTCCTGTGTGGAGCTCTACCACCATTTTTAAATAAACTTCTACACTGGTAGCCATATAAAAATCTGGGACTGTATACATGAAGATCCTTGCTGCTAAGAGATAAATCTTAGAATTGTGGGTGTTTCCTTTTGAAGTTAAGAGTAAATCTTTGTAAAGATAAAAGTTATTCATGAAGCATCTTAACCCTTAAAGACTCCTAAGGTGAAAAACTGTTAGGAATAGGGAGAAGGACTTTTAGGGGGCTTGGGAGTTCTCTTAAGCAGAGGAGAAAGACGACGGGGCAGAAGAGATGTTCTGATAATATTATTTGTGGTTGACCTTATTAAACAATGGTGTAACACCCAAAATGAAAGCTACATATGAACCAACCCAAAGAGTTTAATAGTTTAGACCTGGCAGCAATCATACCTGTAAAGAGCAGAGCCACATTTCCTCCAGTTCATAGGCTATCCAGTAGATTAAATAGGCTGCAAAAATTACCAGCATGGCAAATAGTGTCAATAAATTAAAGCAGTTAAACACGTATGTATGAAAATATGTAGAAATAGCCTGTGCTTGTCATATCAAAGGCTTATTACAGTATTTACTTCATAGTTCTCGTGTTACCGTCCATGAAACAATAATTGTTAGAGGGTTATTTTATTAGTAGGTAGTGTGTTCAAATATAGACGGTGAAATTTAGACAAATTTAGAATGGTTGCTTGGTGGCACCAATTAGATTGGTTCCAAGACCAACTAGCATTTGTCTAATGTGTCATTCGTTTCCGTGTTTATAGTTGGTGTCATGTGGCTGTTGGATTAGAACGCTTTTTGGGGTACAGCTCCCAGCTGAAGCATTGTTTCTTGATTCCACCTTCTTACCAGTATTAACGTTCTAATTTGTGTACATTTCTGTGTTTTCCTCAGGGGAGACGGGCACAATGACCCATGGCTCCATCGTGGATGGGAAGTTTGAAGGCTTCATTAAGAGCCATCAGGGCACGTACTACGTGGAGCCGTCCGAGCGCTACCTCAAAGATCAAGACCGCACCTTCCACTCCGTCATCTACCACGAGGATGACATCGGTAAGTGTGTGTCCGTGTGCATTTACGTGTTTTAGACTGTTTGACCTTGGTGGCTTTGCACATTGTTTGAGAGATGGATGGAAATGTCATTGTCATTTTTAATGTTCATAAATTAATCGGATCAGACACTTCTGAGTGATTCTGAACCGCTGCAGCGTGAAAGTAGCTCTAAGGTGTGTAATTAATGTGATTAATCAGTTTTTGCCCTGAATGTAAGGTAGATATGTGAATGAAAAGCAGTTCTATTCATGTAGAAACCACTGTGAAACCAAAATGAAAATGGTTGGATGTTATACTGGACTGGAAGCATACTGGAGCCTATCCCAGGAACACTGGGTGGGGCAGCCCCATCTGTCAACCCTATAGCAATACTAATATCTCAATCAAACACATTGATAGATTGTCCTAATCTCTCCAATGTCAGGAAAAACTGCTACAGAGCAGACAACATACAAGACCTTTTCAAGAAGACACCTCCCACCAAGATACTGAACTTTTTAGAGAGACTAAATCTCAAACAACTTCTTTGATGTGACACGATCTAATTTATACAATACTAGCACTGCCGTGTGTATAGTCTATAGGTGCTGACATGGCATTACACAACAACCAACAACATCTAGAACATTCTGGTAATGTTTACATTTTGTTGTGAAGTACATTTTATTAGAGTTTATTTAAATATTTTTTACTATCCTAAGTGGTATAAGTGGTTATTTCTGTTCTTTTATGGACTTGCATTTTAGTAGGGAAATTAGTTTGGTTTCTGGTTTCATCTGCAAAAGAGTTTAAAGGCAAAATAAAAAATAACTGTGATATGTGAAATATTATAGATTGTGAGGCTTAAAAAAGGTATGAATCTTTGCCAGATTGCCCACCACTGGAGTAACAGTGGTTGCTCAGTAGAGCAAAGCAGATTCAACGTGTGTGTGTGTGTGTGTGTGTGTGTGTGTGTGTGTGTGTGTGTGTGTGTGTGTCTGTGGTGTCTGTGGTGTGTCTGTTGGTGTGTGTACGTACCTTGTCTTGCCATACTTGTGAGTAATATCTGACTATCAGTTGCTCTGTGTTGTGTGGTGTGTGTTGTGTGTGTGTGTGTTGTGTGTGTGTGTTGTGTACCTGCTATACTCGTGAGTATATATGACTATCTTTTGCTTGTGTGTGTGTGTGTGTGTGTGTGTATACACGTACCTTGTCTTGTCCATAACTTGTGAGTATATATGACAATCAGTGTGTGTGTGTGTGTGTTTGTGTGTGTGTGTGTGGTATACACGTAACCGGGATTGTCTTGACATACTTGTGAGTAATATGACAGTCAGTTGGTGTGTGTGTGTGGTGTTGTCCTTGTGTGTGACATACTTGTGAAGTAATATATATGACAATCAGTTGGGGGTGTGTGTGGTGTTGTGTGTGTGTGTGTTTGTACGTACCGATTGCCTTGCCATACTTGTGAGTATAAATAATTGACTATCTTTTGCTCTGCTGTGTGTGTGTGTGTGTGTGTGTTGTGTGTGTGTGTACACACGTACCTTGTCTTGGACATACTTGTGAGTATATATGACAATCAGTTTTTGGTTGTGTGTGTGTGTAGTGTGTGGTGTGTCTGTGTGTGTGTACCGTACCTTGCCTTGCCATACTTGTGAGTAATATATGACTATCTTTTGCTGTGGTGTGTGTGTGTGTGTGTGTGATTGTGTGTAGGCGCACCCCTACCTTGTCTTGCTATACTTGTGAGTATATATGACTATCTTTTGGGGTTGTGTGTGTGGTTTGTGTTGTGTGTGTGTGTTTGTGTGTGGGTGGTGTGTGGTGTTGTACCTTGTCTTGGCCCATACCTTGTGAGTATATATGACAAGCGGTGTGGTGGTGTGTGTGTGTGTGTTGTGTGTGTGTGTTATACCCTACCTTGGTCTGCCTACTTGTGAGTTATATACAATCAGTGTGTGGTGGTGTGTGTGTGTTGTGTGTGGTGTGGTAACGTACCTTTTGGGTGACTGTGTGTGTGTGTGTGTGTGTGTGTGTGTGGTGTGTGTTGTGTGTGTGTGTGTGTGTGTGTACCTTGTCTTGCTATACTTGTGAAGTATATATGAACTATCTTTTGCTGTGTGTGTTTGTGTGTGTGTGTGTGAATACGTAACCTTGTCTTGCTATACTGTGTGAGTATATATGACTATCTTTTGCTGTGTGTGTTGTGTGTGTGGTGTGTGTTGTGTGTAACCTTGTCTTGACTATACTTGTGAGTATATATGACCTATCTGTTGGGGTGTGTGGGTGTGTGGTGTGTGTGTGTGTTGTGTTGTGTGTGTGTGGTGTGTGTACCTTGTCTTGCCATAGCCTGTGAGTAGGGTATATGACTATCTTTTTTGGGGGTGTGTTGGGTGTGTGTGTGGTGTGTGTTAACGTACGTACCTTGTCCTTGCATACTTGTGAGGACCAAATGTAGGAGCGTGGGGGCATGCATAAATTTGGGAGGTAATGTGGGGGTGTGGTTGATAGGATGATGTGTTTAAGCGGGTACTTAAGCCTAGAGTCGGTTGGGGCGGGCTATAACTTGAGTGAGGACCGAAAATCGATTTCCTAAAAATTGATGTGCTTAAAAAAAAACCTGGCAATTTTGACTTGAGGATTGTCTTGCTGGTCCTCACTTAACTGTTTTTTAACAAAATTGGCAACTTTTATTGCCAAAATATTTGCTTTAGATTCCAGAGGTTAGGGTTTGGGTTATGGATTAATGATTAACTACAGAAATCATTATGTCAGTGGAAAGTCCTTACAAGTATAGCAAGATGTGTGTCTGTGTGTCTATGTCGGTGTGTGTGTTTCATCTCTACTTTGTAAGAATAAGACGAATTTCAGTCTCACTTTGTGTTGGTGAGTTCATTTCCCTGGGTGTGTCTGTTTACCAAACCCATACTGCCTTATTTATGGCTTCCCATAACCTCTATAGATTTCCCCTCCCTTTCCTATCAGTGCTGCAGTGAGGTTAATATCAGTAATAATATCCTGTTTAATATCAGGCTCCGCTCGTGTTCCTATCTGTGCCACCCCTCTGCTGATTTTCTTTTCTGCTGTTAGATATAACCTCTCATCTATTTGGATCAAATGGCATTATTAAACAGTAGGCTTATTATTTAAAATGAATTGTATGCCTTTTACTGCATTAATGATATCAGTAACTGCCGGTACCAATGCAGACACAATACTGACATCCTTACAGCAGCTGAGCTGAATCTAACACTAGGCACAGTTTCCCACTGTTTGTTACAGCCTGGCAGCATATCACACGTGGCAGTGCTTCACATTCTCCCAGATGTATTGATTGCAATTTCCTCTCACCTGCTGTTTACTGTGCGGCAAAATCCAATAGAGGAATCACACACTGCTTTTAGTGTTACAATCCTCACACCGGCATGATTTATTCAGAAGTAACTGGACAGCCTTTAGCACTGACAGGCCTTGGATTTTAATCATTAGTGTGATTGCATTAGTTTGATTTATTTGTTTTACTGTTTACATAAACTGTGCACACATGCCCATTTTTGCCCTATATTATGCATCCCTGTGTTGGTCCACTTACTGCCCCTTTGTGGACATAACAGACCAGCTCTTCTGTACCTCCTCACTTATTTGCAGCCTTCACTGTTAATCATACACACAGAGCATGATGTAAATGATTTTTCTACTCAATTAATGGTGTACATTTGAACCTAAATAGGTTCTAATACTTTTAGGTTCCAAAAAAGACCCATACAAAATAACATGTACATGTTTGAAAATGAATTTTTGTCCTTTTTGGCTTTCCCTATAGACTAGAATTTCACACCACTGCATATTTTAATAGTTTACTTTGGAGCACTAGTGTCTGTACTTGAATTTATTTCATTTTGCAGACAGTGTGAAACATCTTCAGTATGAATCATTTTAATTTCATTTGTTAATAAACCTCCATTCCTTTGGTAAGTTAGGGCCTGTAATCAGTTAAAAACATTAAATAATGACGTGATTTCAATCAGGTGATGCCAACAGGTGATTGAGATCATTATCAAAATTAGTGAAATGTTTAAAAACAAAGATTGGAGGGATTTGCGAATTTCTCACTCTACAGTGCATAATATCATTAAATAATTCAAGGAATCTGGAGGAATTTCTAACGGGAAAGGGCGCCGATCCCTCAGACTGCACTGTATCAAGAACCGCCATTCATCAATGGATGACATAACCACATGGACAAGGAACTACTTCATCAAACCTTTATCAAATGCTACAATATGGAGTTTCATTCACAAATGCCACTTAAAACATTACTGTGCAAAAAAGAAACCTTATGTTCCAGAACCATGTCCAGAAGCGGCTTTACTTATCTAGGCTCGGAGGCATCTGGGTTAGACCATCATACAGTGGAAACGTGTATTGTGGTCAGAAGAATCGGACTGTTATCAGCAACAAGTCCAAAAGCCAGGCTCTGTCATGGTATGGGGTTGAGTCAGTGCCCTTAGCAAAGGTCATTTACACTTCTGTGATGGCAGCATTAATGCAGAAAAGTACATTGAGGTTTTAGAGCTGCCTTCAAGGCGCCATCTTTTCCAGGGACATCCGTGCATTTTTCAAGACAATGCAAAACTGCATGCTGCACACATTACAAAGGCAGTGAAATAAAAGTCAAAGTAATTGTAAGAAACACTGCATTTATTTTTTATTTGCATTTTCAGCTCACCTTTTTTTTTTATTTGGGGTGTATTTGTATCAGCTGATATATAGCACTTGGTTGGCTGGGGTTTCCTGGACAATTCCTTATATTGGTAGCACACCTGTTTGCCCATGAACTTCTGTTCAAAATTAGCTTCAGTTTCTAATGAAACATTTTCCAAGTCACATTATGAGCTCTGTCATCGAAAAGTCATCTAAAAGGCAGTTTGTGTGCACTATCAGGAGAACTACGTTTTTAGTGTGATGAGTTACGTTACATTTAACACTAATTGACTCCGATTATGTTCAGCGGAAATGTTCCACAAAGGACAGATGGTGAATCACATGACCCGTCCTTACTGTTGGATGGGTGTTTTATTCATTTTTAATAGAACAAATCAAATGCTTGTCTGTACATATTCCAAAATGCGGTGTATGTTTCATGCATTTCTGTGCATTGTATATTGAGCAGTACTGAAATGTGTGTTTTAGTGATGGGAATTCCGGCGCTTTCGGCTCCCCTCACTAAAGAGCCGGCTCTTTCGGGCTCCCAAGTGGCTCTTTAGATATTTTGTAGCTTCATTTATTACCAAAAATTATGTGTAAAATGAATTACTAATGTAAAACACATAATATCCCATGTTTGTAAATATGCTTTTTATTTTATATTACTCACAATGGAACACCGTAAAATGAATTATAAAATACACAAAACCGAAGACCGATCTTAATTACAGGTCCCAATCTGGTCTCAGGTTCAACCGGCTCTCAGTCGGCTCCAAACGGCTCCCAATCAGGAGCGGCTCCCGTCGTTCATTTCAAAGATCCGGATCGGTCGCGACCGACACAATCACTAGTGTGTTTGCGTTATTCATAGAGAGGGTGGCACGGTGGTGCAAGCTGTTAGCACAGGGTGCCTCACAGCTTCAGAGATCCCCGGGTTTGATCAAGACCTCAGAATCTGTGTGGAGTTTTGCATGTCCTTCCCGTGTTGTGTGGGTTTAGTATCTTAGGCCCTGTCCACACGAATACGGGTATTTTTAAAAACGTAGCTTTTTCTATGCGTTTTGACCGTCGTCCACACGACAAACGGCGTTTTAGGTCACTGAAAACGGACTTTTTGGAAAACTCCTTCCCAGGGTGAAGATTTCCAGAAAACTCCGTTTTCAGCGTTGTCGTGTGGACTGGGGGGAAAACGTTTTCTTGCTTTGTAACGTCATTTGTGCGCCGTTATGTCCTTGGTTTACAGAGGCGATTTTGTGCAATAGCGGACGTAGCCAAAATAGTGCCAGCTGTAACACTGCTGACCGAACTTGTTACAGATCTACAAATACATTTACAATGATTACTTTTTCATTACACTGAAGAACAGAGGCGTCAGAATGCGCTACGGAGGTCCCTACTACAACCCCTGGCAAAAAGTATGGAATCCCAGTCTTGGATGAGCACTCATTCAGACATTTCATTCTGTAAAACAAACTCAGATCAAAAACATGATACAATAATAAGGTCATTCCAAAGTGCAACTTGTTGGCTTTCAGGAACACTCAAAGAAATGAAGAGAAAACATTGTGGAAGTCAGTGAATGTTACTTTTATTGACCAAGCACAGGAAAAAAATATGGAATCACTCAATTCTGAGAAAAAAGTATGGAATCACTCAAATTTGAGGTAGAAAATAAGGACACACCCAGTCAATTTCCTTTCCCTAAATGGACACCTGCCTCAGAGTAGATCTGCTCGTTAGTCTGCAGTTAAAAACACCTGCAGTCATGACACCTTGGAGGGCTGCTGGACGAAGTGGAGTGGCAAGAACCATGGCCCCAACAAGAGAAATGTCTCTTGAAACAAAAGAGAGGATTGTGAAACTTCTTGAAGAAGGTAACTCTTCACGCATGGTTGCTAAAGATGTGGGCTGTTCACAGTCAGCTGTATCCAAGATATGGACCAAATACAAACAGCATGGAATGGTTGTTAAAGCCAAGCGTACTGGTAGACCAAGAAAGACATCAAAGCGTCAAGACAAACAACTTAAGGCCATTTGTCTTGAAAACCGAAAAAGTACAACTACACAGATGAAGCATAAATGGGAGGAAGCTGGAGCCAATGTATGTGACCGAACCGTTAGAAATCGCCTAAAGGAAATGGGATGTCAATACAGGAAAGCTAAAAGAAAACCATCATTTACACCTAAATATAAAAGAACAAGACTGCAATGGGCTAACTAGAGGCAATCATGGACTGTGGATGACTGGATGAACGTTATCTTCAGTGATAAGTCAAGAATCTGCATTGGACAAGGTGATGATGCTGGAACTTTTTTTTGGTGCTGTTCCAGTGAGATTTATGAAGAGGCCTGCCTGAAGAAATATGATGATATGGGGCTGCATGTCAGGCAAAGGCACTGGGGAGATGACTGTGGTTAATTCTTCTATCGATGCACAAGTTTACATTGAGATTTTGGACAGTTTTCTCATCCCTTCAGTTGAACAGCTGTTTGGAGGTGATGAAATAATTTTCCAAGATGACAATGCATCGTGCCATAGGACAAAAACAGTGAAGGCATTCCTTGGAGAAAGACACATTCAGCCGATGTCATGGCCTGCAAATAGTCCAGATCTCAACCCAATTGAAAACCTGTGGTGGAAATTGTAAAAAATGGTTCACAAGAAGGCTCCAACCTGCAAAGCTGATCTGGCAACTGCTATCAAAGAGAGTTGGCACCAGATTGATGCATAATACTGTTTGTCACTTATCAAGTCCATGCCTCAGAGACTGAAAGCCGTTATAAAAGCCAAAGGTGGTGCAACTAAATACTAGTGATGTATTTTGAATGGTCTTTTGTTTATCTGTTTTTCATGATTCCATACTTTTTTCCTCAGAATTGAGTGATTCCATATTTTTTTCCCTGTGCTTGGTCAATGAAAGTAACATTCACTGACTTCCACAATGTTTTCTCTTCATTTCTTTAAGTGTTCCTGAAAGTCAACAAGTTGCACTTTGGAATGACCTTATTATTGTATCATGTTTTTTGATCTGAGTTTTGTTTTACAGAATGAAATGTCTGATTGAGTGCTCATCCAAGACTGGTGATTCCATACTTTTTGCCAGGGGTTGTATATCCATCACACCCACGAAGCAGTTCCCGCCCCCAGTGTCGCCGGTTTGGGACGAGACCCGGTCGGACCTCTCGTTAGTGGGACAGCTTTCAAAACGAAGTGGTTGTTGAAGAAGAATGGTGAGAAAATGTTCGTATGCATAGGACATTGCTGTTGTCGTTGAGTGAGCTGCTTCGCTGGAATATAGGACTGCTGGTTTGGCTCTGCTCCTGACAGCGACTGTGTGCGTTTTTGCGTTTTCATGTGGACGAAGTTTTTTGTTTAAACAGTGCTTGTGTGGACGGGATGTTTTTTATAAACGAATTTGAAACCCCCCGTTTTAGAAAATACCCGTCTACGTGTGGACATAGCCTTATTTCTGTCTTGAGTAGCTTTTGGTGCTGAAGCGACATTAAATAAATAAAACTTATTTGTAGAGGAGTAATGGACACAAACTAGAGACCCTATATCAGTATTGGGTCCGATATATAAAAATAAAAATACATTTAAGAGTGCTAAAATTAATGAAAAACTCTTTTAAAAAAACAGCAGTATTCAGACTTCGGACAAATTTTGTTTAGTTTTGGCCACAAAGTTTCATTTTGGTGCATCTTTACTAAAATATCTTGTGTGTAGATTTGGTAGTTTGGAAATGCCGAAAAGCAAGACAGCATGTTGTCATTTTAAACACAATACCAACAATAAAAATCATAATATTAAAGTAAGAAAAAGATCGAAATCTGTATTGGTATGGACAGTTGTGTACTGGAATCGGAGTGGAACTGAAAAAATGTGCATCACTAACTGAAACATACCATCACCACGTCATGCATCCACTCTGTGATACCTCAGACGAGTGAAAACAGGATTTGAACTCTCTTCCATCATGTTTTCCTCTTCTAATTAAGACTAGCATGAAACAGCTGTTCAGTTTTCTTCTTTAAGCTTTCAGCTTGCAGTTCTTCAGTGAGTTTTCAGATCATCTTGTAATTGCTGAACATACCCGTCAGTCTGCTCTTTAATCAGTGGTTGAGGTGCTGTGAGGAGATGCATGGGTATGGATAAGGATCAATCAGTGCATCTCCCTTCTCCCCTTCCCTCCCTTACTCGCCCCGACAGGTGCATAATGGTGTGCATATTCTTCATCTTCGAATCCCTCCTCGTTCCTCATGTACCCCTACTGTATGCTCTCTATTTTACAGCATAGCAATGAGACATTTCATACTAAAACTGAATCCTCACCAAATATGGGTGCAGACTGAACTTGCAGCGTGACCTCGCTTAAACCGCCCGTGCAGTGACTGACAGGTTAATACAGCGAGCAGCGATCCATGATTCACCTCACTGCTGCGTCGGGACATTGCATATGGCGGGCTTTTGATGAGCTGTCTGTGTGTGTGGCGCTCTTGCTCAGGTTTTGCACAATTCTAAGGGCTAGTTTGTACATATCATTCTCCTGTCCTCTGTGTTTAATGTGAATCATATTGATTTGCCCTCTACGTGCTGCATTATGTTTTGTGGTTCTGGTCTTAGGCTGTGTAGTGTGTTCACACTTGGCAGGTGCGGGTTTGGGTAGATTAAAACATACCCATATATTTACATACACACAGTGGTTCCTCGGTTCTCCACCACCTCAGAACTCGCCGAATTTGATTCTCGACGCATTTTGACTAGAAAAATTGGTCTCGGTCCTCATCAGTTGCTTGGTACTCAGAGCACTTGCTTAAACTTGTATGAGTCGAGCCGTGCAACTCATTTCAGCCAAAACTCGATTCACGATTCGGTACACAGTGAATTCAGTGATTCAGATTGAGAGTAGCTCTCGCTCTGAGAAGATCTGTGCTGTGTTTATCATGATTTTCTTTATTTTTACATCTACAGTACTGAATTCGTAGTGCAAGTAAGTCTCCATGGGTCCTAAAAAGGTCAGTTTATAAGAGTCAACCGAAAGGAAATCAGGAACTGAATGCTCCAGAACACAGGCAGTTAGTTAACCAATATCTAAGCAAGTGTTTAGCACTTTCAATCCATTACTCGATATATTACATGAGATTTTTCAACGCTGTATTATAAAATAAGCATAGCATTAATGATTTTGGCCAACTGTAGGTTAATGTAAGTGTCTTAAACATTAACTTACTTATCATTGCTTATCATGAGGCTGAATCTCCATCTACAGGCACCATAGTGTAACTGCAGTCATTTAAGGTGGACCGGAAAATGCGAATAAGAATCCGACTTCAGCCTTTAGCTATGATACACCAAACACTCGTTGAGCTCCCCAGTTTGTTACACATTTAACTTATGATGGATTCGCCGGAACATATCCCCTTCGTAAATCAGGGAGCACCTGTACAATACAACTCCATTAATGCATACAATGCCTTATATAGTGTGGATTTTCTGGGGTCTGGAATGGATTAATTCGATTGACATTATTCCTTATGGGAAAAATTTTCTCAGTTTTCGACAAGCCTTCTGGAACAAATTATCGACGAGAACCGAGGTACCACTGTGTATGCAGTGATATGCAATGATGAGCCTTGGGGAACCCAGCACTGTTGCCTGTTATTGGTTTCTGGTTTTGAAGTCTTGCCATTCCAGAGATGCTTCGACCCAGTCCTCTACCAATAACAATTACGCTCTTGTCAAAGTCAGTCAAGGCTTTACACCTTCCCATTTCTCCATCATTTTACACGCTGTCTACAAGAACGGACTGTTCTCTTATAATGTAGTGTATCCCAGACCTTGGCATGTGCAGTTATAACATTGTTACTCGTTCACAGGTTGTGTCTGTAATGTTAATATTATATCATTTGTTGCTCTTCATCTTCTCTTTGCTCCTAGACTATCCTCATAAGTATGGCCGTGAGGGGGGTTGTGCCGATCGCTCTGTTTTTGACAGGATGAAGAAATATCAGGCTTCTGCTGTGGTGACTCCAGCTGAGGTCAGTCCAGGGCTTGTTCTGCTATGCTGAATGTATTCATATGATCTGATAATCTGATTTACCCTGGTCCCGTCAGGAACAATCTTTAGCATTATTCTGCTGAACTCCTGTTGTTTACTGCAGGAAAAGAAGAGGGTGCATGCAGATGAGGAGGAGCACACATACGGGCCGGTGATCCTGAGGAAGAAACGAGCGGCTCAGCCGGAGAAGAATACGTGTCAGCTCTTCATTCAGACTGACCACCTCTTCTTCAAGTACTACGGCACCAGGGAAGCAGTTATAGCCCAGGTAAGACCTTCTACAGCATCAGGGGCTTCAATACTAAACAGAGACTGAAGCAGTCGTGTTCTTCAGCTGTAACTCATGCTGTGCGGAGTCTTACGGACATACCATAAAGTTCTATCAAAAAATTATAACCATTATCATCAGCCAATATAATTTATATTGTTAAAAAATAAGCCGGCACAATAGATATGCTTGTCAAAAAGATGTTTGAAAAGGCGTCCAAACTTTTGCAGTAGAATAATTGTGTGTTTAATGTCAACAGATTGTATAATGTCTGCAAATGTGTTCAGAATAACGAAATGGTACCTAAACGTATGCCCAAGTATCACAGTATTCTACACCACCTTAGTGCAACAAAATAAGAACAACATAATGTTTAGGCTGTGCAGAACTTCTTCAGCAGTTTTCCAAATAAGGTCTCAGCTTACTTCACTAGGTGGCGAGGCATAAGTTTGATTAAAAAATGAATATATAAAAACAGGGAAGACACTCACTGACAAAATATAACTTACCCAGAATCAATTGAAATGTTATATGTGTGAAAGTAATGATAATTATATAAGTGATTACAATATTAGAGTGAAAGGATACATTTATTGTGGAAAACTGTGCAATTGAAAGGAGGCTCCAGTTACCCTGTTAGGCCATCTCTAGCCTGGATACAAGATGAGATGCAGTTGGGCAATGGAGGCAAACCGGTTCCTTATGGTATCCTAAGGCCAAGTTTTCCAACAGAATGTTGCAGCTGGGCCTGTAGCCACACTCGTAGGTTGCTGAATCTGGCGTCTGAGATGGTCCCAAAAATACTTGATTGGCGAGAAGTCTGGCAACCGGGCAGGCCAAGGAAGTGTTGTAATTTGGCAGAGACATTATTGGGGAAACCCTTGCTCTGTGTGGGTGAGCATTATCTTGCTGAAAAATGCCATGAGAGGCAACACGTGGCCCCAGGATGTCCTGCATATATCGCTGATTTGTTAGTGTTCCTCATATCACTACTGAATGTGACCGACTGTAGTTTACATTTACATTTACAGCATTTAGCAGACGCCCTTATCCAGAGCAACTTACAATTGATACAATCTTACAATCCAAGCAACTGTGGGTTAAGGGTCTTGCTCAAGGACCCAACAGTGGCGGGATTTGAACCCTGGACCTTCTGGTCCAGAGTCCAGTACCTTACCCACTAGGCTACCACAGTAGTTTGTAAGGTTCCTTTGCGATGGCCTTTAACCTGGATTTGTGCCCAAAAACAGTTAGTCCAGGTTTCTTGTTCATGACACCACTGCAACGAAGGTGACGGTGTTGATAATGGAAGGTCCCATAAGTGCCTTGGAATGGTCCAGGCAGAGACAGGGGTGTGTAGTGAAGGTGCAACCTGTGTTTGAATGGTGGACAATGAAACCATGGGAGCTGCTTATGCTTGTCGGTGGATCAAACGATCCTCTCTACTGGTGTTCTGTCTTTGGCCATCCAGAGCCTGTGTGTGTGATGTCACGGAACCACTGCTCTCAACACCACCTAACAGCTTGGTCAGAACGGCCTAGACCGGCCAGTTCCTTTTTACACTTTGCTCACTGCTCTGCAACAGACTTGTTGCTGTTTCATATAAAGGTACCTAATAAAATGAATGTTTTGCATCATTCTGGCAATTGAAGGTACAACTGCTGGAGGAACAAGATTCACTACATACTTCTCAGAGTCTGAGCATCAGATCTTTATGATGGATTTATCGTACAGATCCTTAATAAGCCTCCTAATCCCACTGCGTGGGTGAAATTGCTGTTTTTCTTGTGGTGCAGCCTACCTGCTATTATGAAGAAACCTTAAATTTCACTCCAGTACTAATACAATAGCCTGTCACAGAAATCCTTGAATATCGCCCATATACCTTTACCTGTAATGCCTTAGTTTTGCATTATTCACACTTACAGCCTTCAAGCAGATTTTTTTTTCCTCAAGCACCACTGAAATGGACCTGTAACATGATCTGCCATATAGCAAAATTCACACACAATGGATTTGGTAGACGTTCGTCAGTTGCATCTCCTCTGTACTTGCGTCATGTTGTCAGGGCTGTTTTACATTACAGACCAAACCATTTGTTGATCATTTGTTTAATGTTTTCTTCGCCATAATGAGTTTCTTAATTTTCTGAGAGCTCCGAGTTGTCAATGTGTTGCATCACATTAAGAACGGACTTGACAGATAACAAAAATTAGATGAAGGCAAGAAAAGTGGAGTTATATTGTCCTCTTTTCTTATATTGTCCATGTGTAATGATTCCAAGGTTGCTCACACCTCACTGTGTGTGGTAAAAGTTTGTTTCAGCTTTGCTATTGAATGTGTGACGTTTCTGTTGTGTTTTTGGGTTTTATTTGAACTTGGAGAGGTGGAGGTATAATCTGGAAAGGAGAGGAATGAAAGTCAACTGTAGTAAGACAGAATACATGTGTGTAAATGAAAGGGAGGCAGGTGGAACAGTCAGGCTACAGGGATCAGTGGTCACAAAGGTCCAGGAGTTCAGGTACTTGGGATCAAACGCAAGGAAATGGGGGAGGTGGGGGAAAGGAGGTAAAGAAGAGAGTACAGGCAGGATGGAGTGGGTGGAGAAGAGTGTCAGGAGTGCTGTGTGACAAAAGGGTCGCAGCAAAAGTGAAAGGAAAGATTTATAAGAGAGTAGTGAGACCAGCCTTGTTGTATGGCTTAGAGACAGTGGCACTGACAAAGAGACAGGAAGCAGAGTTGGAGGTGGCAGAACTTAAGATGTTGTGGTTCTCTTTAGGAGTGTCTAGGGTGGACAGGATTAGGAATGAGATCATCAGAGGGACAGCACAGGTTGGAAAATTGGGAGACAAAATTCGAGAGGGAAGTTTGAGATGGTTTGGACATGTGCAGAGGAGGGATAGTGGATATATTGGTAGGAGGATGTTGGCGATGGAGCTGCCAGGCAAGAGACGGAGAGGAAGACCAAAGAGGAGTTATTTGGTTGTGGTAAATGAAGATATGCAGGGAGTTGGGGTGAGAGTAGAGGACGTGGAGGACAGGGTGAAGGTGGAAACGTTAACTCGCTGTGGCGACCCTGATAAAGGGAGAAGCCAAAAGAAGAAGAAGAGATTTTTAAACGTGGGCTTGAGCGTCCTCCCGAGAGGATGAAAACGTCTTCTTTAAACAAAATATTTCATTTCCCAAACTTGCAGATACCCTGTACTAGATGTCGTAGACTTGCTAAGATATGATTTTGCATTGTTAGGACATCGAGCTGTTACTCATCAACTGTGTGATATTCTGTTTTAAATTCAAAGCTACTAGTCACACAATGGGAGACAGCTTGTAGAGTCATACAGTAATATATCACCACTATTAAATAGCACACACTGCTGCAAAGAAAGGTTTGTTGAACCCCTTGAACATCTGCATTAATTATTTAATCAAGTCATAATAATACAGAAAAACGTTCAATCTGAACAAATACACGTTGCTTTATAACTGTCCATCTATTCTGGAAAAAACAGGTCATTTAATCAGATGTGGTGAGATGTTTGACTCAAGGTGATAAGCTCTAGTTTCCATGTTTTCAGCTCTGTTTACACTGAAGTGTTTTTCCACACAGATCTCTAGTCACGTGAAGGCCATCGACACAATCTATCAGAGCACAGACTTCCAGGGCATTCGCAACATCAGCTTCATGGTGAAGAGAATCAGGGTATGTGTGACTTTCCTTCCTATCACTTCGGCTGAACCTGATCAGCACTGTGAACTCAGGGGAAAAGTTTGGAATCGTTAAGAAAAGCCTTTGCGTTTATAATCGGTGTGGCATTGTCAAGTCAAGCCAAATATATTTCCATTGGGCTTTTTATAGCAGAGCATTTTCAAAGCATTTTTACTAATATCTAGGCTCGCAGCTCTAATGGAGCAAGTCTAGGGTGATAGTGGCAAGGAAAAATTCCCTAAATGTTATAAGGAAGAAACCTTGTGAGGATCAAGACTCAAAAAGTGAAACAACCCCCTGCTCAGCTTGGATCATTGGATTGATTAGAATTGAAAGTTAATATATTGTAAGTGTTGTGGCTTATGTTTTATTTTATGCAACTGTTTTGTCAAACTACATTTATCCTAAATGGGCAATTGGGATTTTAAACTACAACATCTCATTAGCTAGAGATGTGGACTTTACTCAGACTCACAAAATGAAGACTCAAGACTTAACTCAGACTAGAGGTTGTACTTAGACCCACGAGCTAGAGACTCGAGATTCAACTCCGACTCCTAGGATAGAGACTCAGGCCATGATTCCGACTTAGAGTCGACGTGGAATCACATTCTGGAGACATTCTGGAGCGATAGAGACTTACATTTACATCCAGAGCGACTTACAATTGGTACAGTCTTACAATCCAAGCAATTGTGGGTTAAGGTTCTTGCTCAAGGACCCAACAGTGGCAGCTTGGCAGAGGTGGGATTTGAACCCTCGGCCTTCTGGTCCAGAGTCCTGTACCTTAACCACTAGGCTACCACAGTCCCTTGAGACTGTGACTTGAGACTCTTTTCAAATTCACACGCTATAGAGACTCGAAATGGTAAAATTACATACTAAAATGTAATGGTTACCTCCTCCCAGCATGATATGTCTTGGTTCTCCCTCAGATCAATACCACAGTTGATGAAAAGGACCCCTCGAACCCGTTCCGTTTCTCCAACATTGGTGTGGAAAAGTTTCTGGAGTTGAACTCTGAGCAGAACCATGATGACTACTGCCTGGCTTATGTCTTCACGGACAGAGACTTTGATGACGGCGTTCTTGGATTGGCCTGGGTCGGAGCTCCCTCAGGTACACACACATACCCATGTTGTGCATCTCTTAATCCTGAAGGGTGCAGGGACACTGGCTGAAAAATCTTTTATTTTACTGAATATCTTGAGTCATAATTAAGAGTTTTAAATAATATAACTTTGCATCATTTATCTACAATAAAGTGACAGTGACAGGTGGAGTAGGGATTTGAACTCACAGCCTTCCAGTTAGTAGTCCAGAGCTTTAGTAGGGCCCAGTGTTCTGTCTTACTGCCCCGTCTCCTTTGTTAGCTGACATGCTGTCAGTGTTTAAATGAACCTGGGGTGTAGAGATATGTCAGCTTTTGTACTGGGTGTATCATAAATCCTGCCACTGGCACTGATTTCCAGCTAAACCTCTCTATGAGAACGGAAGCCAAGAGTGATATCTGTACAGAAACGAGGGAAAACCTGACCTTTGATCCCTGGGCCTCTCCATTTGCTTTCCACTATCACAGGAAGCTCTGGTGGGATCTGTGAAAGGAGTAAGCTCTACACAGACGGCAAGAGGAAGTCTCTGAACACCGGGATCATCACCGTGCAGAACTATGCTTCCCATGTCCCACCCAAGGTCTCCCATATCACCTTTGCCCATGAGGTTGGACACAACTTTGGCTCCCCTGTGAGTATCAGCTTTTGTATCATGAATCTTGAATGTTTGTATCTAGGATTTTGTTGGAAATTTTTGGGAAAGTATTGGAAACAATGTTTGTTTTGTTTGAAAGATATCCAGTGTTGTTTCATTGGATGGACCAATCCCATGCTTATTAGGCTGTTGGTATAAGGGCTGATACTGGTCTATACTGTATAACTATAGATACTGATATGTCTGTAAACTCTTCGACTGCATCCTCCAGCATGACTCTGGTGATGAGTGCTCTCCTGGAGAGTCTAAGGCCTCCAACTTGAAGGAGCGTGGCAACTACATCATGTACGCCCGAGCCACGTCAGGAGACAAGTTCAACAACAACAAATTTTCCATCTGCAGCATCCGCAACATCAGCCAGGTGCTGGATAAAAAGAGAGGCCAGTGCTTTGTTGGTAAGAGCTCACTTTTAGTCCATAGTCCAGTACCTTAACCGCTAGGCTACCACAGGCTACCGCAGGTTCTGTTTGGGATACGACGACGGTCGGGTTTGGATATAGAGGCCTCGTGGTGAATCAATCTTGCCTTTGCTATGGAGTGACTGCCTCAATTGGTGTGTTGATCTGGGGAGCCATCGCGTATGACAGTCGGTGACCCCTAGTAGTTATAGTGGGCAAAAAAGTATTTAGTCAGCCACTGATTGTGCAAGTTCTCCTACTTAGAAAGATGAGAGAGGTCTGTAATTTTCATCATAGGTACACTTCAACTGTGAGAGACAAAATGAGAAAAAAATCCAGGAAATCACATTGTAGGATTTTTAAAGAATTTAATTGTAAATTATGGTGGAAAATAAGTATTTGGTCAGTAAAAAAAGTTCAACTCAATACTTTGTAACATAACCTTTGTTGGCAATGACAGAGGTCAAACGTTTCCTGTAAGTCTTCAGCAGGTTGGCACACACTGTAGCTGGTATTTTGGCCCATTCCTCCATGCAGATCTCCTCTAGAGCAGTGATGTTTTGGGGCAACATGGATTTTTAACTCCCTCCACAAATTTTTTATGGTGTTGAGGTCTGGAGACTGGCTAGGCCCACTCCAGGACCTTGCAATGGCTTTTTACGGAGCCACTTCTTCGTTGCCTGAGCCGTGTGGTTTGGATCATTGTCATGTTTGGAAACCTCAGCCACGTTCCCTCTTCGATCTCTCACTGATGGAAGAGGTTTTTGGGCTAAAATCGACTCATGATACATGGCCCTGTTTCATTCTTCCTTAACACGGATCATCCGTCCTGTCCCCTTTGCCGAAACAATAGCCCCAGAGTTGTTTATGTTTCCACCCCCCATGCTTTCACAGTAGGGCATGGTGCTCTTGGGACTCAGCATTTTTGTTCCTCCCAACACACGAGTGAGTTTTTAAAACCAAAAGTCTGATATTATACCACATGATTTCTTCCCAATCCTCTCTGGATCATCACCATCCATCCTCTGACAAACTTCAAATGGGCCTGGACATGTTCGTCTTAAGCAGGGGGACAACGCCTGCACTGCAGGATCCGATTCTCTCTCGGCGTAGTGTGTAACTGATGGTAGATCCTTTGTTACTTGATCCCCACTCTCTGCAGGTCATTCACATCAGGTCCCTCTGTGTAAGTTCTGGGATTTTTGCTCAACCGTTCTCATTATCATTGGACGCCCATGGAGGATATCTTTTGTGGAGCCCCAGATCGAGGGAGATTATCATGGTCTTGTATGTCTTCCATTTTTCTTACAATTGCTCCCATAGTTGATTTATTCACACCAACCTGCTTGCCTACTGTAGATTCACTCTTCCCAGCCTGGTGCAGGTCTACAATTTTCTTCCTGGTATACTTCGACAGCTCTTTGGTCTTGGCCATGGTTGGGTTTGGAGTCTGACTGTTTGAGGCTGTGGACAGGTGTCTTTTATACAGATAACGAGGTCAAACAGGTGCCATTAATACAGGTAATGAGTGGAGGACAGAAGAGCTTCTTAAAGAGGAAGTTACAAGTCTGTGAGAGCCATAAATCTTGCTTGTTTGTGAGTGACCAAATACTTATTTTCCACCATGATTTACAATGAAGTTCATTAAAAAATTTGCATTGCATACAATCAGTGGCTGACTAAATACTTTTTTGCCCCACTGTATATGAGGGACACTAACAACTCAGCGACATGTGCAGGACATCCTGCGTGTACGTGTTGCCTCTCATGGCAGGGCTTCTAACTGACTTTTTTCAGCAGGATGCAGGTGAAATTGGATTGCCCTTAAACCTGTGACATCACAGGCTGAGGGCTGTGCTAACGCTGGAGTCCAGTAGTGACTCACTCAAATGCTGGACCAGTTTTGGACGCTGCAGGGAGTAGCATGTGGACATGCAGCCTATGATGAAAGATGCTGTGTTCAGAAAGTGGAGCAGTGTGCAGACTTCCTGCACAAATAGCTTGTTACGTAAAATTGAAAAGCTTTTTTTATTCATGTAAAATGTATGAAATGTGTTTCTGCGGCATTCTTTGTGGGAGATAGACAAAGCTTCTTACTGCGGGCAGACTGTGGTACAAACAAACCCTGTATTGTATGGGAGAGGATGGATGAGAGATGAAATCATGTGGGTAGTGGCTGGATGTGGGAGCTAGAAATCAGACCCACATAGACCTGTAGTCTTTAGCTTTCAGTTGCAAACCATCAGAATAGATGTTGATAGCCAAGAACTGGTTTTATTGTAATGGAAATGCATGGAATGGTTTGTTCCTCTCTCTTTGCTTCTCACTGTCTGTTTGCTTTATTGCTGTTTTTGTCAAAAGCCATCGGAATATACATGTTAGATATTCAAACAACTCTTGTTCCTTTAATGACGTTGTTTTACCCATAGCATGGTTCTACCCATACACTTCAGGCTCGTTTCAGTTGATTTGTTCAGTTCAGCTCAACTCTTCCACAGGTTTTAAATACATTGTGGGATTATGTTGTTGAGGTGTGAGCTTACCCTCAGGCTTGTTTTGTTCATAGCTTAGTGAGATGTCTAACCATGTCTAACCTTACCCAAGTTACCCTCCCTGGCTTTAGGGCTGTGGATTTTCCGTTTGTGATAAAGGCACTCCGTGTTTGTGTGGTTTGTCTGGAGGAAGTACATGCCTTTTTTGTTCTAACTTAGTGAAACGTGAAAGCTAGAACGTAAAGTTAATGAACAAGTGACGGGACACAGGCAGAACTAAATGAGTTAGAACATTATACACATGATGTATGGTATCACTATTATATGTACAGTACTGCAGATCGTCTTTCTATATGGATGATTATTGAATGAGTGAAAGTTTGACATACCCTCTTGCTCTCTCTCTCTCTCTCTCTCAGAGTCTGGGCAGCCCATCTGCGGGAACGGTTTGGTGGAGGCTGGAGAACAGTGTGACTGTGGTTACAGCGATCAGTGCAAAGACAAGTGCTGCTACAGTGCCAACGAGCCAGATGGCAAGAAGTGCACACTGAAGAGTAGCGCCAAATGCAGGTATGCAGAACGCCCACTGCGACTCCTTATGATCGCCACAGGTCACGAGTCTGAGTTCACTCCACGCAGGGTAGAGAGTAGTGTTCACGGAGCATCTAGTCATTCACTTTGTTCTGCTTTAGATATCAGGAGGATGAGAAAAGTTACTGTCATTCATATTATTGATACACAGATGTGTAGTTTGCAAGCTACCAGTAGGTAACATCAGCGTGCAGTGGGCAAAAAAGTATTTAGTCAGCCACTGATGAGATCTGCATGGAGGAATGGGCCAAAATACCAGCTACAATGTGTGCGAACCTGGTAAAGACTTACAGGAAACATTTGACCTCTGTCATTACCAACAAAGGTTATTGAGTTGAACTTTTGTTCAATATTCCACCATAATATACAATTAAATTCTTTAAAAATACTACAATATGATTTTCCTGGATTTTCTTTTCACATTTTGTCTCTCATAGTTGAAGTGTACCTATGATGAAAATTACAGACCTCTCTCATCTTTCTAAGTAGGAGAACTTGCACAATCAGTGGCTGACTAAATACTTTTTTCCCCCCCACTGTATAGTGGTGTTCACAGTAAATCCATTTGATTACAGCTACTTCTTTAACAGCTTTATATTATAACATGATCACCACTGCACCAATGACTCCTTCCCTCCCTCCCTCCTTCCCTCCTCCAGTCCCACTCAGGGTCCGTGCTGTACAGCGGAGTGTGATTTTAAGGGTCGGGATCAGATGTGTAGGAATGAGTCCGAGTGTGCGCTGCAGCAGAACTGTAGGGGGGACACAGCACAGTGCCTCACCTCCCAGCCCAGAGCCAACTTGACAACCTGCAATAGAGAGACACAAGTCTGCATCAGTGGGGTACGTGATGCCCAAAGGTCTTGCACACACCCACTTTTAAGCGATTTTTTTAATGCATAGCCAATAGGCACAATGTTAAGAGGATTTTCTTTATTAATGAACACTGTGACTGCTCATGGCCGTTACAGGTTGATTTATTTTCTTTAAAGAATCACAGATATATCATTATTTGATCAATATTTTCCAGATTTCTCTTGTGGTCAAAACCCACTCTCCAAGTTCTTATGAATTCCCGCTATAGCTTTTGTTATATTTTTCTATATTTTTCAGTCATTGTGGTCGGGAAAGCACCGGGAAAAAATATTACGTCCCTACTAAATACTCAGTGGCCTTTTACCTCTATTATGTAATGTTATTCGGTTATAATTATGAGGTAATGTTTGATTATTTTATAGATTTTCTCTCTCTCTCTCTCTCTCTCAGGCCTGTACTGGCTCTATCTGCGAGCGTTACGGGTTGGAGATCTGTACATGTGCAAGCAAAGACGGGAAGGATGAGACAGAGTTATGTCATGTCTGCTGCATGCAGAAGAGTGAGTGCAACACACTCGTTGTATTGCTGTATTTGTGAGGACCCTCACTTGACTGTGTATATAGAAAACAATGATAGTAATAATTCATGGTTTTCAAATAAATCGAAGTAAAATCTTCAGTTTTATGCATTAAGGATTGGTAGAAATGTTTGTTCTCTGCAAAAATCATGTGAGCGTAATTTGATCAGTTTCAGATGAGATGGATAGACTTCCAGTAATTGTTAGATACAGTGGTCCTTGAAAGTTTGTGAACCTTTGTGGATTTTCTATATTTCTGCAGAAATACCTTAAAAATCATCAGATTTTCACAGAATATGTAAAGAGTATTAAACAAATAAGGTAAAAATATTATACAGGGTCATTGATTGAGACAGAGGTACATATCTGTGAGTGTTACAAGTTTGGGAAACTCCAGGGTTAGCAGTTAATTTGAAGGTGAAATTTAGCCCTAGTACTCAGGTTTTCATGTATGTTGGGTTAATTGGTGTTTCTAAAGTGCCCTTAGAGTGTGTCTATGTATGGGTGTGTATGTGCCCTATGATTGGCCCGCCTTGGTCCCTGTGCCGCCGTCCAGGCACCAGCTTTCCCACGACCCTGACCAGGATTAAGCAGATGAGAATGAATGAATGAATTAATTCATTAAAGTTACCAATCACTGGGATGACAGTGAGATGTGAGTGGGCACTCTGTTGTATTTTAAGAACAGGGATTTGAATTTTATGAGCTTTGCAACACTTGTTGATTTTTGAGGACCAAAAAACATTGATGCTCATTAGGCTGGAAAAGTTACCAAACCATCTCTAAAGGGTTTTGACTTCATAAATTGTGTGAAAATGGAGGAAATTCAAGACCACTGTTACCTTCCTCAGGAGTGGTGGACCCACAAAGATCACTCCATGAGAAAGGCGTGTAATATGCTGCGAAGTCGCAGAGGAACTCAGGGTAACTTCTGTCCAGCTAAAGGCCTCGCTCACATTGGCTAATGTTAATGTTCATGAGTTCACCATCAGAACAACAATGGTGTACATGGGAGGGTTGCAGGAACACAAAAGAACATTGCTGCCCATCCCAAGGTACATGGACTGCACTCCAGCATAATAAACTTAACCCATCTGTGAAACAAGGAGGTGGTAGTATTATGATTTGGGCCTGTTTTGCTGCATCTGGGCTATAGCAACTGGGTTCATTGATGGAAGAACGAATTATGAAATGCAAATTCTAAAGGAAACTGTTATGACATCTGTCAATCTATGGTATTTGCCAACTAATCTCAAGGGAATGTAGCTCACACATCAGACAGCGGACCTAATCACACAAGTCATTCTACCAAATAATGCTTAGAGAAGATGTTTTGGAGTGGCCAAGTTAAAGTCCCAAACTGAAATGTTGTGGAAGCAGTTGCGGTGAGGAAACTCTTTTGTACGGATGTAAGCTGATGTGCAGAACTGATCAACAATTACCGAAAACATTTAGTAGCAATTACTGCTGCTCAAGGGGGTCACACCAGATACTGAAAAGTTCCCACACTTTTGTTACTTACAGTTATGTAACTTTGGATCTTTTCACTCAGTAATTACATGACCATGTATAATACTATTGTATGTCTGTTTAACTGGGTTCTCCTCATCTACTTTAGGTGTAAACATTTGATTTTCTAGGCCTTATTTATTCCAAAATATAGACAATTCTAAAGAATTCACAACCTTTCGAGCACCGCTGTACAGTTACCTTGTAGTAACATGTCAGAAGCTCTGAAGAAACAGGTTTTAATTGTGGAGGGCTTGCAATTGTCTTGTTGTTGTATGTTCACAATGGAACAGCTTATTGCCAGTAACCACACACAAACAGTTTAAGCAACCCTAGAAGAGGACACACAATATAACCACCATTTTCTGTGTGTGTTTGTGTCGTGTGTGTGTTCACAGATAAGCCTGAAACGTGCAGGAGTACAGGCTCTGAAGAATGGGCGCAACATTTTCAAAAACAGACCCGGAACCTGCAGCCTGGCTCGCCCTGCAATGACTTTAAAGGCTACTGTGATGTGTTTATGAAATGCAGGCTGGTGGATGCTGATGGACCTCTGGCTAGGCTCAAGAAGGCCATCTTCAACCCAGAGCTGTATGAGAACATTGCTGACTGGATAGTGGTGAGTATGGGGAAGCTCTTCTGTTGTCACTGAGCTCTGCAACATTCAAGGACCTTAATGGAGATTACCTGCAAATCAGATAAACCTTTGCATGTGTCAAACTTTGTGTGTGTGTGTGTGTGTGTGTGTGTGTGTGTGTGTGTGTGTGTGTGTGTGTGTGTGTGTGTGTGTGTGTGTGTGTGTGTGTTACAGCGTTATTGGTGGGCTGTGCTGTTGATGGGCATCGCTCTCATCATGCTGATGGCTGGATTCATTAAGATCTGCAGTGTGCACACGCCAAGCAGCAACCCCAAACTACCCCCTCCCAAACCACTGCCAGGTAATACTACCATCAAAATTAACCCCTCCCGAACCACTGCCAGGTAAATACTACCCCCAAACTACCTCCCTCCCGAACCACTTGCAGGTAATACGGACCCCCAAACTACCCCCTACTAAACCACTGACCAGGTAATACGACCCCAAACTACCCCCTACTAAAACACTGCCAGGTAATACGTCCCCAAACTACCTCCTCCCGACCCCACTTGCCAGGTAATACGACCCCCAAACTACCCCCTACTAAACCAATGCCAGGTAATACGACCCCAAATTACCCCTACGAAACCACTGCCAGGTAATACGACCCCAAAATACCTCCTCCCCCCAAACCAATGCCAGGTATACTACCCCCTCCCAACCACTGCCAGGTAATACGACCCCCAAACTACCCTCCCAAACCACTGCCAGGTAATACGACCCCCAAACTACCCCCTCCCAACCACTGCAGGTAATACTACCCCCCAAACTACCCCTCCCGAACCAATGCCAGGTAATACGGACCCCAAACTACCCCTCCCAAACACTGCCAGTAATACGACCCCCAAACTTACCCCCTCCGAACCACTGCCAGGTAATATTACCCCAAAACTACCCCCTCCGAACCACTGCCAGGTAATACTACCCCCAAAACTACCCTCTCCCAAAACCACTGCCAGTTTAATATTATCCCCAAACGACCCCTCCCGAACCAACTGTCAGGTACTACGACCCCCAAAAACACTACCCCCTCCCGAACCACTGCCAGGTAATACGGACCCCCAAACTTACCCCCTCCCGAACCAACTGCCAGGTATACGACCCCCAAACTACCCCCTACTAACCCACTGCCAGGTAATACGTCCCCAATACTCCTCCCAACACGACAGGTAATAAGACCCCCAAAACTACCTCCCCCGAACCACTGCCGGTAATCGACCCCCAAACTTACCCCCCCCCCCTCCCGACACTGCCAGGTAATACGACCCCAAACTACCTCCTCCCGAACCAATGCCGTAATACGTCCCCCAAACTACCCCCTCCAGAACCACTGCCAGGTAATCGACCCCCAAAACTACCCCCTACTAAACCATGCCAGGTAATACGACCCCAAACTACCCCCTACTAAACCACGGCCAGGTAATTACGACCCCCACTACCTTCCTCCCAAACACTGCCAGTAATACGGGACCCAAACTACCCCCCCTCCCAAACCCTGCCAGGTAATACTAAATTGAAAAAACCCCAACACTACCCCTCCGAACCACTGCCAGGTAATACGACCCCCAAACTACCCCCTCCGAACACTGCCCGGAATAAACCCCTTAACTACTCCTCCTAAATCACTGAGATGTAATACAATCCCCAAAACTTACCCTTCCCGAACCCCTGCCAGGGTAATACGACCCGCAACACCCTCCCCGAACCACTGCCAGGTAATACAAACCCTAAAATACCTCCTCCTACATCACTGACGAACGTAATAACAATCCCATTTCCAAAACACTACAAGGTATAACACCCTTAAACTACCTCTCCAAAATTACTGCCAGGTAATACAACCCCCAAACTAACCTCTCCTAAATCACTGCCAGGTCATAACAAACCCCCAAAAACTTACCCCCTCACGAACCCATGCCAGGTAATCACGGACCCCCAAACTACCCCCTCCCCGAACCACTGCCAGGTAAACAACCCCTAAACTACCTCCTCCTAAATCAACTGCGACGTAATACAATCCCAAACTACCCCCGAACACCCTGCCAGGTAATACGACCCCCAACTAAAACCTCTTCAAAATTACTACAAGATAAACAATCCCCAATCTACCCCTTCCTAACCACTACAAGGTAATTAAACTAACCCCTCTAAACCACTGCCAGGTAATACAGTCCCCAAACTCTACCCCCTTCTAATACCACTGCCAGGTAATACCCTTCCAATCCTCACAATTTCCTGCATGGAGTTCATCTGGCAATGACCATGCATGTTGGGCTCCTATCAGCTTCTGGTAACCTAAAATAGTATTCAAAAAGACTTCAGTGCAGAAACACAGAAACTTTTCGCCTCGTGTAAATTCCTGAAAGGTATTTTCTGACGTGAGAAAATTTCTTGAGTTCCGGCACCAAAAACGCAATAAAGCGCAAGATAAGGTGAAGCCAGTAATTGAAGTGGGCTTTGTTTGTCTGCGTTCTCTGTCAGTAATACTGAGCTCATCCAGACATGGCGCCCTACTCGCTTTTCCCCCTGTTTACTCCCTCGGGGGCTGGAGTGTGGGAAGTGCACTTCTGAGCTCTCTCAACAATGTGTGTGTGGGGGGAAGTGCACTTCTGATCTCCAGTCCTACAGTGTAATGTGATACTTACCAACTTACTGATGACTTTTCTTTCTTCCTTTCTTTTTCTCTCCTCTCTGAATCTGCCTTATTTTCCTTCTCTCTGTTTTTGTGTTGTTGTTTCTTTCTTTCATTTTTCTCCACCCTTCTGCCCTCACTAGCCTGGCTTATGCTTGGTCAAAAGTGCATTTGAGAACCTGCTTTCTCAGAACTCTGGAGATTTCGTAGCTGTTTATCAAACAATTAAGTTACTTAGCAATAGTCCTATTGTCCAGAGCGACTTACAATTCATACATCTTGCAATCCAACCAATCGTGGGTTAAGGGTCTTGCTCAAGGACCCAACAGTGGAAACTTGGCAGGGGTTGGAACTGAACCCTGGATCTTCTCGTCCTATATTTGTATTCCATTGCTGTATAGGCAACAGATCTTTGCACTTAAAATGGGAGGAAAAAAAACATATGGACTGTAAATGCAGTCCACGCTTTGCTGAGCCTATATGCAATGTGGTTATACAATGTGATTTTGAGTTCGCACGGCTTACAACACTTCATCGTCACACAGCATTCCTACTGGCAGTGCAAATGAAAACCAAAAAGCCTAGGAATGAATCTAGTTTTCAGGGGAGCTCCACAGGGGGTAGGTCCTCCCAAATTGGTCTCTAGAACTGTGTTCGCACCGCAGAAACTGGGGCAGATTGTAGTTGTTAGTATGCCGTGTATAGGGACCTTTTAGCTAATTCAACGTAGATGCTTTTCTCAGAGCATAGGAACCCTGAGTGACCTTTGAGTATGCAGTGATTGGTCTGGACATAGTGATGCAAGTGTAACGTGATTAGTCCACACGCAAGTGCCAATGTTGAGCTCAACCACCATGTTTAAATATAAACACCACGAGCCATATTCATAAAGATTCTAATCTTCTTAAAATGCTGCTAACCTGGCCTGAAAACTCCTAGCGAGGAGTTTAAGCTTAAGAGTGATTCAGAAGTGATCTGAGAGGAACTCTGAGCAAGGAGAACACACAAACATTTATCTCAGTAAGGAGGCGGGGTTCACCCGGTTGCTAGGTATGATGCATTCTTTTGAAGACTGTGATTGGTTGTCAGCCCCGTCACACACACACACACAAATGCACTCCCGTTCAATTAGGGAAATACTATGTAGTCTATTATAAGCCTTTGAAATAACAGGCACAGGCTGTTTTACTGCGTATTTTACACTAATCCTCCAAATGCATTTATTTGCTTTATTTTATTGACAGTTTATTTGCCATGCTAGCAATTTTTGTAGCCGATTTAATGTATTGGTTAGCCTATGAACTGGAGAAAATGCGGCTCTGGTCTCTTCAGGTATGATTGCTGCCGTGTCTAATCTATTTAACTCTTGCTCATCTCGAATAATGTCAGCCACAAACATTCCTCCTGCACGATCTAATCAGTAGCCTTTACTTAGCTCACTGTTATTCAGTGTTTGGAGAATGTTCTGCTGTCTCGTCATCTTTCCTCCGGTTCTCCTCTGCTTGAGAGAACTCCTAAGCCTCCTAAAAGTCCTCCTCCCTACTCCTAATAGTTGTTCATCTTTGGAACGATGGGTTAAGATGCTTTATGAGTAACTTTTATCTTTACTCTTTAAACGTCCACAATTCTAAGGTTTTTCTTAGAATTTCGTCACTGGGAGCTACTGTTAGCACTAAGGATCTTTATGAATACGGCCCCAGATATTTGTACTTAAATTGGAAAAAAAAAAAAAAACAGACAAATGGACCAAAGGATAAGTTCAGGCTTTATAGCCTATATGTGACGGAGGTACAACATGATTTTGAGTCATCTAAGCGAAATTCTTGCAGCTTCTTTCACTTCCGCTTCACACAGAGTTCATACTGGGAGTGTGAATGCAAAGCAGAAAAGTCCCTGGAAAAAAGGTAGTTCTCCGGGGAGATCCACGGAGGTGTAGTTCCTCCAAATTAGTCCCTAACACTGTTTGGACTGTACAGTACATCCCCAAACACATTCCTCTCGTAAATATAAGACAGAAGCCTAGTGGTTAAGATACTGGACTCTGGACCAGTATTCAAATCCCACCTCTGCCAAGCTGCCACTGTTGGGTCCTTGAGCAAGACCCTTAACCCACAATTGCTTGGATTGTAAGACTGTACCAATTGTAAGTCGCTCTGGATAATAAGCCTGTTTAAATGGCTTCTCTCTCTTCTTTCTGATTTTATTTCTTTGTGACACCCCCCTCTTGCTCTCCCCCCCCCCCTCTCTCACACACACTCACTCTCACCTTCACGCTCACTCTCTCAAACTCTCTCTCAATTTCAGTTCCAGGCTGCTTTACTGGCTTGAAAAACAAAGGTACATTTGTACTGCCAAATTGTTTTTGAAATACTACTATTAATAAAGTTGGCGTTAGTGTTAAATATCAACCCTAGTTCAAATAAAAAGGAAAGCAAGAGTGCGAGGACCAGCACATGTTTTAAACACTTGTTTGCTGGTCATAATATGCTGGAATACCGAGTAAGCCTCTCACTAGCATGGTCCTTTTGTAATGCCATTAGAAAGCTAAACCAGCAAGACCTTGCAGGTTCTCCAACTAAACCAGCATCGTATAAGCAAGAACATTTTTGACTGTTTGTACTTATTACTTTTAAGCATCCTTCTCAGATCTTCTCAGATGTGGTCCTAGGTCTCCAAACTGAAGGCCAACATAATTTCTATGCTGGTCCGGTGCTGGTTTAGCTGGTAAACATGCATGGTTTTAGTGGTTCCAGTGGTGACTAGTATACCAGTGACCAGAACCCAACATATTTTTTTTTTTTTTTTATGCAGTGCAATCAAACATCAAGATAAAAAAGATTACATCATTTTACATTAAATAATGTTAGTAGGGTAATTAATATGTATTGCTTCTATGATGCATTACGTAGAAAAGTGTATTATGGAGTGACGAATCCAAATTCTCGGCCCATTCATCGACAATATGTTCTATGTAGTCATTATACCATTGCTACAACAACTAATCTAACAGTGGCCTAAGACTTTTGCACAGTACCGTATAATGACGTTCATGCATTGGAATATGTTATTCCTAGTATGAAGGACAGGCTGAGGATTAGCTCAGTGTGATCTTCTCTTAAGCTTTTGGTGTCTCTCTCATGCTCTGTTTCTGCTGTAGGTACACTGAAGAGGAGGAGAGCTCAGGCGGCAAATGCTCAGGCTCAGGCCATGCGTCCGTACCCTCCCCAGTCCAGGGACGTCTATCAGATGGGTCAGTTGCGCCGCTGAGCTCCACGGTCTGCCTTGGTTCTTCCTAGTGCCTACAACAGGAAACACTTCACTCCAAAGAGTTACTGAACCAATCAACCCACCCCATGTTCAGACTGAAGACCTGACTAAAAGTAACCGGGCTGCCAGAGTGGACTTCAAACAGACTCCACTCCTGAGAAATAAATCACTAATCTGGCAGGAAGTCTTTGCCCGAGGACGAGGAAGAATCACCTGCGTCGTGTTCTTAAATGGTTTTGACTTTCTTTCCCTCGACTCCTCAGTCTGAGGAGTACCTCCGAGTTCTATTTTCTGTCCTCTTTTACTTCTTTCCCCCACGTTTGTGTTCTCGCACCCGTCACTGCCCTTCTGCGCAATATGGCATGATGGGAAATCAGAATGTGCAGCCAGTGGGTGGTCCTTCCATAGAGACTCGTTTGCCAATCTTCTAAAGGTATTCTATATGAAACGTGAAAATATCCTTAATTGCAAGCTTTAGTTCCTCGCTCTTTTTTTCAGTTGTACAGTTTTCCACAGAATATTTTGGGTTTACGTGGGTCTTTTTACATGAATAATATTTTCCTGCTGTTGAATAAAGGTTTATTTACTATGACTGACACTCAGGACAAATGAAAAAGCCTACAGCATCGCATGGCAGATGGGAAAGGCCTGATGTTTGCAGATGTGCTTTTTGTTGTAATCCGGCATTGCTTGTCCTTGTTGGCTTTTTGAATGGGTGTGTTTTGTCTCAAGCTGATGCCACTGTGACGTTGGATAGTGTGGAGGAGGAGAAGGTTTTGCAGATGGATGGCAGGATGTTCCACGGTGTCCGTGTGAGGAGTGTTGCGATTCTTTTTTTTTATTTCATGTCATGTTATGGAGCTGTGACCTAATTTCAGCTATCATTTTACCATCAAGCCTGAGCAGGAAGCACCGTCTTCCTGTCAGTCCCACCAGGAGTGGGTGGACGAGAAGGAAAATATGAGCTGTGCTACAACTTTCCACTGTTGACAGCTGCTTCTTTGCTTTGTTACAACGGAGACTTGCTGGAAGGCCTTCTAGATGGAGAACAAGAACCTACTGAGCTGGATTAAGCCTAGTCTTGGACTGGTTTGGAATAGCAATTGTATTTAACAATCAAAAGTCCTTTTTAGTCTGGGATTCAGACTAATCTTGGTCTATGACCGATTATTTATATACTTGGGTTTTATATGACCTATGCAGACAATATCCAGGCCTAAACCAAGCTGGAAGATAAGTAACAGTATGAATACTCACAGTATACCAACCATCATTCTAGTGATACACTTATCACATGCTTTGCCGTCCACAGCATACATCATTAGGAAAAATCCCAAATCCTGTCTGATTATTCTTAGCCAGTATTGGCCCAAATACCAACACACTGTACTGGCTTGGTTTTTGGTGGAATCTCTGGAACTTCCACTGTGCCTGTAACTCTGTGGGCCAATACGTTTGTCATACATGACTGGTTTTCTAATTCTCTGGTAAGGAAGAATTGTCAAGCAATAAAGATGCACAGATCTGTTTCTGAAAGTGAGTGATATGGCAGGAACATATCACAATACTTAGTCGTTCTTATAATATCAAAAGTGTAATGTCCTTATACTTTTGTTTCAAAACAGTCTTTAATGTCTAATCATCCAGACATCATGCTAGCACCTTGTTTTAAAGTGTTTTGACCTTCTGCAGCAAAATTGCATCATATCCTCCAGCTCTGGAATACAAACTCGCACCCCTATCCAGCCTTTAGGTTTCTGTTGGCATCACAGCCACCTGTTTAGAATGGCCCGTGGTTTGAGGTTGCTCTGGAGCAGTATGAAGCAGCCTGCTGTCACTTAACCAAGCTTTTAAAGTCCTAAACATACACAGTAAATGATTCATGAGCAGACATGGTCCTGCTGCCTAAGCGTTTTGGGTGAACCGGGTTTATGGTGGATTCGGACTCGACGTTCTGATCTGATCCTCTGTGGTAATGCATTGTGGGTGGGGTCTTTGGGTCAGAGGGGGCTTTTAATTTCTATGTCTTACATTTACGTCTTGCTTTAAGCATATTATAGGAATGTGCACTGATACCGGATGCAAATGCGCGATGAGAATTTAAAATTCAAGATGGAGAAATATGTCTAATACTACTGTTTTATTTTAATAGCCGCTGTGTTTTATACAGTATATTTTATGTTTTGATTTTTCATCTTTCTCGCTTTCTTCTGTTGGCACTCACTTTGGGATCTTTTTACTAAAAACTGCAAAAAGTATTGTGCAAAGATATAAGTAATTTTTGAAGTACTTGAAATGCATTAATAAAAATAGATTTGATTAATTTCTCAATTCACAGTTTATTCACATAAATAAATAAAAAAAGTCTTGGTAAAATTTGCTTTGCAGTTTCTTTACAGCTCGCACTTTCAGTCCTGGTGGCACCTGCCGGTCTGAAAATGTCTAATCTGGTGTATGTACGCTTTTATTTATTTATTTATTTTTTAATCTTAGTTTATCATTTAAGATCTATGAATTCCAATTCATTAGCTACTTTGGATAATATCATAGGAACCCAAACCTCATGGTAACCATGGTAACAGCCCTCACCAAGACCAGCAGGGGTGACATTGAAGGAATTGATAGGGTTTGGCTTGAATTTGATTTAAAACACACATCTGTAATGTTACTGTTTTCATTAGATTAGACATTCCAGTGTTTAGCAATGGTATAATGACCATATATAAATATTTCTCAGTCTCTTTATTAGAATACAACCAGAACATACAGGAAATCTGTATGCAATATTAATAAAACTGAAAAAAAAGTATTTAGTGTGACCTCCCCTTAAACTTGAGCAATAGCAGCATCTGGCAGAATATTTGGGATGCCAAGTTGACCCTTCTACAGTCTGAAGAAGTTTGATAAGGAATGTTTTTTTTGGAAGGGTAGCAGCTAAGAAACCACTTTTTTGGAAGGGCAACAGAGTGAAAAGCCTAAGATATGTTAAACCTCTCAAAGCTTGGAATGAAGATCAGTGAAAAAGAGTATTATGGAGTGATAAATCCCAGTTTGATATTTTTCGGTCCAACCTTTGACAGTGTTATACTGGTCCTTCTAAAAAAAAAATTAGCATATTGTGATAGTTAATTCTTTTCCGTGATGTCATGATAAAAATTAAACTTTCATATATTTTAGGTTCATTGCACACCAACTGAAATATTTCAAGTCTTTTATTGTTTTAATACTGATGATTTTGTCATACAGCTCATGAAAACCCAAAATCTCACAAAATTAGCATATTTCATCCGACCAATAAAAGAAAAGTGTTTTTAATACAAAAAAAAGTCAACCTTCAGAATTATTATGTTCATTTATGCACTCAATACTTGGTCGGGAATCCTTTTGACAGAAATGACTGCTTCAATGCGGCGTGGCATGGAGGCAATCAGCCTGTGGCACTGCTGAGGTGTTATGGAGGCCCAGGATGCTTCGATAGCGGTCTTAAGCTCATCCAGAGTGTTGGGTCTTGCGTCTCTCAACTTTCTCTTCACAATATCCCACAGATTCTCTATCGGGTTCAGGTCAGGAGAGTTGGCAGGCCAAATTGAGCCACAGTAATACCATGTCAGTCAGTAAACCATTTACCAGTGGTTTTGGCACTGTGAGCAGGTGCCAGGTCGTGCTGAGAAATGAAAACTCTTCATCTCCATAAAGCTCTTCAGCAGACGGAAGCATGTAGTGCTCCAAAATCTCCTGATAGCTAGATGCATTGACCCTGCCCTTGATAAAAACACAGTGGACCAACACCAGCAGCTGACATGGCACCCCAGACCATCACTGACTGTGGGTACTTGACACTGGACTTCAGACATTTGGCATTTCCTTCTCCCCAGTCTTTCCTCCAGACTCTGGCACCTTGATTTTCCGAATGACATGCAAAATTTGCTTTCATCCGAAACAAAAAAAAGTACTTTGGACCACCGAGCAACAGTCCAGTGCCTGCTTCTCTGTAGCCGGGGTCAGGCGCTTCTGCCGCCGTTTCTGGTTCAAAAGTGGGCTTGACCTGGGGAGATGGCGGCAACTGTAGCCCATTTCCTGCACACGCCTGTGCACGGTGGCTCTGGAATCGGCCCTTCTCCACAATCCTCCTCATCCTACCTTAATTCCTCTACTTTTTCGCTTGCCGCATTCCCTTTGCTCCTTTGCACCTGTAAGCCCATTCCTGACACGCCTGTGGCACGGTGGCTCTGGCATCGGCCATTCTCCAAAAATCCTCTCAGGGTCCGGTCACCTCTTCTCGTTGTGCAGCGTTTTCTGCCACACTTTTTCCTTCCCACAAGGACTTCCCACTGAGGCCTGCCTTGATACCAGCACACTCTGGGAACCAGCCTGTTCGTTCAGACATTTCTTTGTGTCTTACCGTCTGCTTGAGGGTGTCAATGATGGCCTTCTGGACAGCAGTCAGGTCCGCAGTCTTACCCATGATTGCGGTTTTGAGTAATGAACCAGGCTGGGAGTTTTCAAAAGCCTCAGGAATCTTTTGCAGGTGTTTAGAGTTAATTCGTTGATTCAGATGATTAGGTTAATAGCTCGTTTAGAGAACCTTTTCATGATATGCTAATTTTGTGAGAGAGGAATTTTGGGTTTTCATGAGCTGTATGCCAAAATCATCAGTATTAAAACAATAAAAGACTTGAAATATTTCAGTTGGTGTGCAATGAATCTAAAATATATGAAAGTTTAATTTTTATCATTACATTACGGAAAAGAATTAACTTTATAATAATGTGCTAATTTTTTGAGAAGGACCTGTATATGATCATTTATGGACTGTGGTAGCCTAGTGGGTAAGGTAATGGACTATTGACCAGAAGGTCCAGGGTTCAAATCCCACCACTGTTGGGTCCTTGAGCAAGGCCCTTCACCCACAATTGCTTGGACTGTAAAAATTGTATCAATTGTAAGTCGCTCTGGATAAGGGCATCTGCTAAATGCTGTAAATGTACTTATATATGGTTGCTAAAACAACAAACAAAAGCCTTTCGTGCAGTACTGTACATATGAGCATTCCCTTTACTAGAAACTTAATATACATTTATAATCATACGTTGAAGTTGGGGCGCCCTGGTCAGGTGACATTTTGTTGACCCAAACCTTTGATTATTTTTCTATAAATCACTGTGTTTGCTGCTTTTTTTTGGTTCTTCTAGTCATGACTGTGTCCCTCTGACTTCCAGCAAACCTTTCTTGAGCTGATCAGATGATTGTAGACCCTTGAGATAAAGTGGTAAGTAAAGTCAACAATGTGGATTAAAACTAATGAAGTGCTGATGTTCAGATCCAATAGATTGGTCACACCAACATTGAGGTTACAACTCACACGCCATCCATCATCCATGGGATCTCACAGCCTGAGGGTTTGGTCGTTTTTCGTCACAGCGAACAAATATCTTTTCCTCACCCAGGTTAATATTTTTTCCATCTTTTGTCTCGGGACAAAACGTTGTTCTGAGGAGGAAAGAGGGAATTAGAACAGCATGTACAATGAGTAAAATCCAGCAGTATGCACATACTCAAGCACTTAGCATGTCTGGATAAAATCATACCACTGTTTCTCACTTACTGCTTTAGTTTAGCAAGCAAGAAATTGGCTGTGCATGGTTTGTCATACCATGTGAAAATAATTTAGCTTATGCTGGTATGAGGCAAATGAAATCCTGCCAATTACTGTACTTGAAATGTATTGGAATAGTCAACATTAAATAATATTATTTTATAGAAACAAATCTCAGTGTTAAGACCAGGTAATGATCTAGAACTTGTTAACAACAAATTCCTCGTCCAGCAGCGTATCATCATTATAGCCACGAGATGGCGCCATATGCATGTTTTTCAAAATACAATGTACATAAACAATACAATCATAATTTTAAATACCCGAAACTGTTCTTTTACGTGATTGTAAATCATGCATTTTTACTTTGCAGCATTCTTTCCCACACCTGCCTAAAACTTTTGCACAGGGCATTGGTCTGGTGTTGTGATTTTTACTGTATCTAATTTTCAGTCCAGGTGCCCCTTAGCGCCAACCCATGCCCACTTACTTTTGCTGCATCTCCCCTGCTTTAACCCGTATGCTCCCTACGGTGATCTGCTGTCCTTGTGCCTCTGCCTTGCTGCCCCACGGCATTATGTTTTTCATTTTGCTCCACATGTTGGCCCACAGCGGGTCTCCCTGCCAGGCTATGCGCAGCATCATCAGATCTCCGACGTCTTTTTCCAGAGTGAACAGGATCTTGGCGGTCTTATTGCTTGATATCTCCTTCACTCTGAGAGAGCGGATATACAGGTAACTACATACAGTACACCAGTAAACAATGAGATCTTTATACATCCGTTAAAGTTACACAGTTTGTCAACATTTTTCATGTGTTGGGACTGTGGTAGCCTAGCGGTTAAGGTACTGGACTATGGACCAATCAAAAATCAGATCACTGCCCGAGGCACCTAAACCTGGGGGTTCCCATTATCTGATTCCTCAAGTGCATCTGCAGTTATCAGATTATTAAATACATGTAAACAAACTTGCTGTGATTACGAAGATGAACTGAATAATATTGATTATCACATCAGAACTGCACATATCAAGGCCTGGAATATATTAGATGATAAGATAATAGTCTTCTGTTCACTTTGACATGATGGATGGGGGAGATTTGGGCAGGTGTAAAGACCTGTGCGACTGACAAGGACAAAACTGTTATGCCTATGGGCCTGTCCACTATCTGATGGGCTTGAGAACATCAGAACTGGACCTTGGAGCAATGGGATAAGGTTATCTAGTCTGATAAACCCCTTTTTTGGACGTCACAGGGATAGCTGGGTTTCAAGGTGTTGTCCTGAGCTCCAAATTCCTCAGATATCAGTATGTTTGTGGGATGTGCTGGAACAACAAGTCAGATCCATGGACACACCATATTGGAACTTGCATGACTTATAGGTTTGCTGCTAATGTCTTGATGCCAGATACCACAGGGCAGGTTCAGAGGTATTACAAAGTCCATGCCTCACTGGGTCTGAATGGTTTAGGTGGCACATAGAGGAGCATCAGTATATCAGCCAGGTGGTCATAACATTTTGACTCGTATCAACTGTAGTGGCTCACTGGACTGATATTATGTTCTGAACTTGCTGCGAATAAAATGGCATTCAGTTTTAATGGCATTGGGCTCAAGCAGTGCTTTTATGTCCACAGTGCAGTCATGCTCCTGACTCTTAGAAATTTGGCTGATGTTAATAAGTGCTTACTGGTTGATTGGCAGGGTCTCGCTCTCCCCCAGAGTGCCGATGAGGGTGATGGTGAGAGATGGATTGATTTGTTCTAACTGCATAAAGAGCTGGATCCTTAACTGAAAGTGGAACACTGCAGAGACATGACAACAGAGCCATCAGACAGCTGCTTAAAGATCATAATGCTCAAATGTTCATGTAAAAGTGATTTAATAAATGGCTCAGTGGTTAAGCCTTTAGGCTACTAATCAGTAGATTGCAAATTCCCAGGCTCCACAAAGCTACCATTGTTGGGACCTTGAGCAAGAAAAGACACTTCTGTCTTATCTAAAAGTTTGTGTACCCCTGTTGACATTGCAACCCCAATTCAGAAACAGTTGGACTTCTATTTCATTGCAGACAGTATCAATCCAAGATATTTCAAGTTTTGACTGGTTGACTTTAATTCTTTTGTTAATAAACATCCATTCCTACATCTGAGGCCTGCAATGCATTTAAAAAAAAGTTGGGACAGGGCAATTTATGGCTAGTAATTAATTGAAAAAAAAAAACTAGTGATGTGATTTCAAACAGGTGATGTCAATAGGTGATTATAGTCATGATTTGGTACAAAAGCAACATCCAGAGTCTTTGAGGATCTTCAGTTTATCAACAAATGTGTAAGAAAAGGATTGAAATGTTCAAAAAGAATGCACCTCGAAGAAAGATTGGAATGGATTTGCATATTTCTTCCTCTCTACAGTACATAATGTCATTAAACAAGTCAAAAAATTGGGAGGAATTTCAGTGTGTAAAGGCCAAGGGCGCAAGATCAGCTGAATACCAATCCATCAGGCAGCTGAAAGAACCACATGGGCAAGGGATGACTTAGGAATTACTTTAGAAAAATTTGTCAAGCACTACAATATAGAGTTACATTCAGAAATGCCACTTTCAGTGGTGCTTGAAAGTTTGTGAACCCTTTGGAATTTTCTATATTTCTGCATAAATATGACCAAAAACATCATCAGATTTTCACACAAGTCCTAAAAGTGGATAAAGAGAACCCAGTTAAACAAATGAGACAAAAATATTATACTTGGTCATTTATTTATTGAGGAAAATGATCCAATATTACATATTAGTGAGTGGCAAAAGTATGTGAACCTCTAGGATTAGCAGTTAATTTGAAGGTGTTTTCAATCAATGGGATGACAATCCAGTGTGAGTGGGCACCCTGTTTTATTTAAAGAACAGGGATCTATCAAAGTCTGCTCTTCACAACACATGTTTGTGTAAGTGTATGTTGGTACGAACAAAGGAGATTTCTGAGGACCTCAGAAAAAGAGCTGTTGATGCTCATCAGGCTGGAAAAGGTTACAAAACCATATCTAAAGAGTTTGGACTCCACCAATCTACAGTCAGACAGATTGTGTACAAAGGGAGGATATTCAAGACCATTGTTACCCTCCCCAGGAGTGGCCGACCAACAAAGATCACTCCAAGAGCAAGGCCTGTAATAGTTGGTGAGGTCACAAAGGACCCCAGGGTAACTTCTAAGCAACTGAAGGCCTCTCTCACATTGGCTAATGTTAATGTTCATGAGTCCACCATCAGAAGAACACTGAACAACA
>JAJAGP010001454.1:0-27601 GCA_025084515.1 Ancistrus triradiatus
GGGAGGGCGTACGGGGGCGAGGGAGGGGGGCGAGGGAGGAGGAAGGAACAGGGGCGCTTGAGTTGACTGTATTCTAGTTGGCAGGACATCACAGCAAAGTGCCCGAGGCAGTAAGTCAATCCTTTACTTGTTATCTGATCTATGGATTTTCTGTTCCTCTCGGTAGATCATCAGAATGGATGGCGGAGAGTATGTATTCATGGCTGGAGAATTTAACTCGCTCCAAGCGGTAAGTTCTTCTCAGGAGCAGAGCCTTCCAAACGCCTCGTACAGTTAGTACAGTCACAAGTGTCCCTTATCTCAGAAATGATGATAGTGAGCTGATTCTTATGCACTCAGCAGGCCTTCATAGGAAAATTATATCTGGGGTAGCCTAGCGGGTAAGGTACTGGACTATGGACCAGAAGGTCCAGGGTTCAAATCCCACCTCTGCCAAGCTGCCATTGTTGGGTCCTTGAGCAAGGCCCTTAACCCACAATTGCTTGGATGGTAAGACTGTACCAATTGTAAGTCGCTCTGGATAAGGGCGTCTGCTAAATGCTGTAAATGTATATCTACTGGGTCGGGGCTCCCTGGTGTGGCCTGTCCGCCTCAAGGCCTATTCACACTGGGTACGAATGTTTTTGCTCAAAAAAAGGATGTGATTTTTGACGTAGTGGAACCATCATACCACTACGTTTTTCTTTTTATTCCCTCAACCTCAAAAACAGACACGAGCAAAGATTAGTGAGGGAACCTATACTTTGCGGAGGTTTTTTTGTAAGACTAGAAAGGTACAATCCAGGCAGTTAATGGTCCAGGGTCAGTGTTCCAGCTGTTCAGTCCTGGGATTTGAACCTTGGACTTCTAGTAATGTTTGCCAGAGGTCTACTAGCTGTTTCCGTTGTGCTGGACTGTGGTGTAGTAGTTTCAGTAATAGTTTCCTTTTCTATTAGGCCATACTTCAAGATGTCAGAATGACACATTACCAGCTGTATGTACGTTTGTGTAGGTCACAAAGGAGCAGTGGGATGTCATGGAGACCCTGATCAGAAGCACAAAGGGATCGTAATGTCAGAGCAGTGCTGACAGAGGTCAGGTCTGTGCTAACATCTCAGCCCAGATCTGTCGACGCAGTGGCTGGAATGTAGACAGTATGGTAAATAAATGGTTAATTAAAAAAAAAACAAAGGTTTCTGAAAAAATCATTAATTTCTAGGTATGATCTACAGGTGCGCCATCATTTATGATGGGGTGACATGCTGATAAACCCATTGTAAGTTGAGTTTATTATAATATACTTTATATATCATGGTGTTGCCCATGTGCAGTTGGGCAAGATCCTTAATACAGGGCTTCTTTCATAATAGTGTTGAGTAGCTCATGTAATCTATTGAATAGTGTTAATGGACGGTCCACTGGCGCTGCACCAGCATCTGTGAGAAAGTATCGCTTGCCATGGGGAAAAACGAAATTCCTAATTCAGAATATGGTTTGAGCGGAATGTGTAGTTGTGTGTGTTGTCAGATTCCCATCATAACATGGAAATATTATAAACTGAACCATCATAATCTGAGGAGCGCTTAGAATTCCCCAAGTGTGTGGTGAGAATTTTCAAAAATGATAGAAGACTTGCATGGAATCTAACCTTTAAATGTAACGAATTTATAATAAAAGAAAATAAAGTTATCAAAAACCATTGTTTTACCAACATCATCTGTTCTTCTGATGGCTTGGGAACTCTTAAATAGACCTTTCCACTGAGATATAAATGTTCTGTAATCATTCATCAACGTATGGGAGGTTAAAGAATGCAGAAATACAATCACACAAGTGTCTTTACTTTTGCCACCTGGAGAAGCAGCGATGTTGTGCAGAGGCGCTCACTGATGCACAGCCCTCCTCCTTCAGCTTGGAGTTGTAGGTGTGACAGGAGATGTTGAAAGTCTGAGGAACTGGACGTGCTTGCTTCAGACAATTTGGAAGGGATGATAAGTATTGAGACTTTTGCTGCTGTTAAAACAGTCGCTGAGAACATGATGGTCTTGTCCAGTTTCTGGTACTGAAAGCTTCTCTGATTACTTTTTTCCAGGTGACTATTTCCTCCAGTCTGTTATCTGTCAGTACATCTCCTGAACAGAGTGGGACAAGTCATATCTGTGCTTTGCTTTTCTGCCTTACAGATTACCACAGAATGACCAAGTCAAAAATGTTTGATTTCTGCTCACGCTGATGTGGTTTGTCTTTGGTAGGAAAGTGCCAGGGTCCTGCTGCAGGTCTTGCTGATAAGACACCATTGTACCACTCAGAACTTTAAAAGGTCAGCAGCTCAATTATAAGATAAGATCGTGAAGTATTAGACCAACACACACTGAATTCCTAATGTTGAGCTTACCATTTATCAGAATTCTGCTAGAACAGTGGTTTTCGATTAGCGGCACCTGGGACGCTCGCAGCTGGTGATGCATGGGAGTCGGGAGTCCAGCTGATAAAAAGGTTGTAGATGTATCATATTATGAGACGGGAAAATCTCTAGACGTGTTTGGAGTTGTAATAATAATGCCAAGATCAGTCATTCATCTTCTTCATCCTGGTCAGGATCACAGTGGTTCCAGAAAATGCTTTTTTTTTTTTAAACATTTCCCTTGAATTATTTAAGTCATTATAGGCACTTGGACCAAATGAAACATCTACATGCATGCATTGATGATAATAGTATACATTAAAGTGGTTATTACTCAGTTTTCACCATAGATCTGCTTCAGACTTGGTGTGGACATTCAGCAGCTATTCTAGAGTAGAATCAATACAATCAAGCTGGAATGAATGATATAAGATTTAATTAAAATATAAGCTCAGGTCTGTATGAATGCATTGATAACAACAGTCTAAGGTAAAGTGGTCACCAAAACTCATCATTTCCACCAATCTGCTTCAAACTCGGTGTGGACACTCATGAGATATTGTAGAATAGAATAATTTATGTAAGATTTTTGTCCATGTGGCATCATGGACGCGTCGTTAGACCCCGCCCCCCAAATAAACATGCATTATGAATTTAAATCGTTAATCGTTTCTCTCGTTTCAACCGTCCTATAGCTGCAATGTAATTAAATTTGACGCACTAGGACCTGGGGGAGGCGCTGCTGCACCATAACGTCCCTGAAACGGTGTTCTGCATTTTCTTTACCCAAGTGAAAATATCTCAAATACAGCTAAGATTTCATTGTCGGAATATTATGATTATACAACCTGTTTCTATATTTAATTCGAAAACATAAAGTTCATTAGATTTAGAAATGGGTTTCTCCTAATGAAAGTTATTCAGTGCATTTATTAGATAAAAGAAAAGCTTTAGTCTGCTAACAAAAGGAGATTTAAAAAGCTAGTTTGAGTAGTACAGCCACTTTCGGTTTATGTCTTTTTGTTATGGTTCTACCAATAGCCCTTTTGTGCTCTGGCTGGTAATGGACTTGGGTTTTAAAATTTCCCAAGTACACATTAAATAGAGAAATTCATCTTCTGTTGCCAAATGTCACACTGTCCTAAAAATTCAGTCATCCGGGTTATTAAACATGAATGCAGCTACAGACCAGCATGTCTGATTGTACCAGTCTATGTTCTCAGTATCTGAGTGGTGTATTTAGGACCTGTTACTGCAGATAACATTGCTTGTATCTTTGCTTGATCTGTACCTCTTGTTAGCTGATGCACAGTAGTTGAGTCTTATAAAATCTGTATGTAAAACAGACTTTGAATGATGTCACTTTATAGAAATTTGCTGCCATGAGGCTGTATCTCCGAATTGCATGGTTTAAATTTTATGCCAATTTCATAATTTTAAATTCTCCTAGAGGACCAACCTCTAGACCCGCTAGTCAAAGCTTAGCCCCCAATTTATAAATCTCTTGTGATGCCCCTGTGTGGTACAAACCATTATGTACTCTGTGTCATGGATGAGTACCTCTTACCCACAATAAAACACATCCTGTTTCTATTGTTAGAAAGGCTTTAAAAAATACTTTTACTTTTCATTTGACGTACATGTAGTAGCATTTATACTTCTACTGGAGTATTTTTGATCAGATTAGTAGTACTTCTGCCACTTCTGCTTGTTGGTGAGGCTCTGGATTGGTGAGTTCAAATCCCAGCTGTCGCTCAGTTATAAGTGAATAAGGCAAAACATGAGTAGATTCTAAAAAGAACAAACTCCACACCGTCGGTAGTTCAGGTAGTGCTTTAATAAGTATATTCTCATACACAGTGTCTCTGGGGGTCGGCATAGTGGCACATGTCATTCGTTACAGTGCAAATGCTTAGATGAGAGGCTGGAGAGTGAGCCGGGGGGGCGATGTGTTTGGTGTATATGTATGTGCTTATAGAGCCATTAACGCTTCGGTCACAAACATGCACTGCTTTTCAATCCAGGACCTTGTACAGCTTCATCTTACACCATTTCAGTTCTGATGCCTTATTGCTTTGGCTACATTATCATCAGGTAGATAGATCTTTTTTAATTATGAAATGATCTGAATCTAGTTAATACAGAGGAAGCTTCAAGCTTCTGTTCTGGGCGTGGCTTATTTCATGAAGGCTGTCATGTCCTGTAGGAATCATTTACAAAATCTGTACATTTAGAAACGGTATAGAAACAATAGAGCGAAAATGTGGGCTCGGCCTCTGGTGCAGATCCGTTTGTTCGGTCCGGACGTCACACGAGTTCCGTGGATGTGCGAACAGAAATACAGCCAGTGTTTAGCAATGTTCACGCATGTGTTGTGAGCACGGAGGCTCGCTGCCGATGGGATGCGGATGTGGAGAACGTGGAGGGGTTAAGAGCACGACGGATGGATGAACCTTACATGTCTTCGGCGCATAACACCAGCGCCAGCTCCGTCCTGTAGAGCTTCCCACCGTCAGACAGAGCCATGATGGCCTTCTTATACACAGGGAGTTTACTGATGTCCAGAACCTGTCGGAGATTTTAGAAGGAATGTGAGGCACTTCTAGAGGAGATCTAATCTGTACAGTGTAAGAACTACTCAACACAGTCAAAATGGCGTAGAGTGGTACCTCTGTTCTGGTCATTAATTCTTTCCAGAAGGCTTGTCGAGAACCGAAAACGACAAGAACCAAGCATATATTTCCCATAAGGAATAATGTAAATTGAATCCACACTGTATCCACATTATCTGCATTAGTGGAGTGGTATTGTACAGGTGCTCCCTGATTTATGATGGGGATATGTTCCGACATCCATCATAAGTTAAATGTATCATGAACTGAAGAGTTTAATGAGTGCTTGGTAGAACGGTCTGTACTGTATAATAGCTGGTTGAAACTTTTAAATAGCTGGTTTTAAAACATTTACATTAACTTACAGTAGGCCAAAATCAATAACACAAAGCTTATTTTATAATGAAGTGTTGAAAAATCTCATAATTTAGTGAGCAATGGATTGAAAGTGGAAAGTAAAAGCTAAACACCTACTCCTTGATGAATTTGAGGCGCTAGCATAGCTGCTAAGCTAACTACAGCCTTCAATTCCTGTTTTGCTGTTGGTTGGCTCTTATAAATAACCTTTTTAGGACCCATTGAGACTTATGCTCAAAACACATAACTGTAGATGTAAAAATACAGAAAAACACGATAAACACAGCAGACATCTTCTCTGAGCAGGGCTATTATGAATCTGAATCACTGAATCGCTGAATCATGAATCAAGGTTCGGCTGAAAGGAGTCGTACAAGTGGTCTATAATCCTAACCTGCCACTGCAAGGACCTGGGTTCAAATTTGGATGATGCCTTTTGTCCAATAGTGTTACCTCGAACACAAGAGGAGGCCGGTTTGGGGACCATCCCTATGTGCTGCAACATGGACTTTCACCTGCTGCATCAATTTTCCTTGGTCGACAACTGTATCCACATCATTGTCCATTTGTTGTGCTTCTTCAAAAGAGCTTGAACACTCTGCTTTGAAGTCTTCACCTTGGAGAGCCCTTTCTGATGCAGTATAACCATCTTGTGTCATGTTGCTGTGCTCAGTCTTGCCATGGTGTAGGACCTGTGACATGAAACTGTCTTGCACAACCTCATCTTTGTAGCAGAGTTTGGCTGTTCCTCACCCAGTGTTAAATTTCCTACACAGTTGTTTCTGTTTCAGTTAATGACTGTGTTTCAAGCTACATATGAAAATGATGATCATTATCACCTGTTTGGTATAATTGGTGAATCATACACCTTACTTTAATCCTACAAAACCAGTGAATTTGTGTGAGTGTACCTAGAAAAACTGAAGATAAAGGGTGGTCACAAAATATTGATTTGATTTAGATTTCTCTTTTGTTTATTGACTTTGCATTTTGTTATTGCACAAAAATGAACTATTAACACTTCTATTTTTGAAAGCATTCTTACTTTGCAGCATTGTTTTCCACACCTGCCTAAAAATTTTGCATAGTTCTGTACATTTACATTTACAGCATTTAGCAGACACCCTTATCCAGAGCGACTTACAATTTGATACAGTCTTACAATCCAAGCAATTTTGGGTTAAGGGCCTTGCTCAAGGACCCAACAGTGGCAGCTTGGCAGAGGTGGGATTTGAACCCTGGACCTTCTGGTCCAGAGTCCAGTACCTTACCTGCTAGGCCACCACAGTCCCGTACATTTGGGGTACAGTACACATCGAACCAATAATAATGTCTTGATAGTTGTAATCAACCCCCACATTACTCTATAGGGATCGTGCTACATCCAAGTCGCATAACGCACGATTTCATAGAACGTATCCATGATGTCAAGTGACACGTGTTGGTGTATGAGTGGGAAACGGCATATTTTAGATTTACAAACATTTCAAAGCTAAACCAAACCAATATTTGGTGTGACCACCCTTAACTTTTGAAACGGCATCAATTCTCTTGGGTACACTGGCATTTCTGGAGATATGTTTTTTTTTTTTTTTTTTCTTTTTACTCTGGCCATGTGTTTGGGGTCATTGTAAGGTTGGAGAATGAATTTGGGACGAATCAGACTCCTCCAAGATGATACTGCATGATGGATAAGAATCTGCCTGTACAGTGAGGGGGCCATTCATTTGGACCAAATCACCAACTCCATCTCAGAAATGCAGCCCCAAACCTGCAGGGAACCTCCACTGGGTGCTTCAATTTGAAAGCAGACATTGATCCATGTAGCACCTTCAGCCCTTGGCGGACAAACTGCCCACTGTGCCAGAAATCTCAAATTTTGTCTTATCAGTCCAGAACACCTGCTGCTATAGTACCGCAGTTCTAGTGCTTTTGTGCATAGGTAAATCGCTGTGTTTCTCCCTCGGAACCATGGCTTTTTAGTCACAACTCTTTCAAGAAAGCACTTTTGAAAAGAATTCTCCAGACTGTAGATGGGTGTACCCAGGTCCCAGTGGTTTTTGCTGGACGGCATCTGATTTTTAAAAAACGTAAGCATGAGGTACTTCAAGACTTCTACACTCTGTAATCAACCACTCATTTTTTGTCCTCATCTTTGCCTGTTTGTTTTAGCTGTCGCAAATGAGCTTGGACGGCAAGCTTGGGAGTGACCTTTGTAGTATGTGGTATGTCATCAAAAGCTTAAGCACTAAATGATACAATAAGCCAAAATAAATGAACAGATTGGTTTAAAAAAATACAAACATGTGCTTTGGATTGGGAAAATCCGAGATCAGACCTTAGCCCAACCGAGATGTTCTAGTATGACCTAAAGTGGGATGAAATTGTGGAATTATCAAGTACAATTTCCTGTACAATCTGGTCAGTAGATACAAAATGGTATTGCTGCTAAAGTAGGATCTACCCGTTATTAAATAAAAATCTTTTCTGTATATTGGTAAGCAATGTGTTGAAAAAAGACAAGTTTTGGTTCAAGTAGAACGAGTAAATCTGTAATTACTGAATTCAGAAATCCAGGTAGAGAGTTCAGACTGAAATAATCTCATTTAGCGGTGGCTCATCTGCACACAGGACACACAGCGAGCTGGAGATTGGATTCTGACTGATGCTAGCATGCCTTAGAGAGTCTGCTCCAAGAAATCGTGTTTACACAAAGCCAGTCCAGATGCTGGTGCCAAGACTTTGGGATTCAGTGTAAATTGTGTGCAGAACCAGAGGCTCACCTTTTTGTTTTTCTCACACAGGTGTTTGAGCAGGGCGTCGAGCTCGTTCTCGTCCATGTATCCATTCCTGTCCTGGAAGAGCCAGAGATGAAGAGTGAGTCCACACAGGAAGACGGACAGGAAACTCATTGTCATGCGAATTTGTTTTAATCATCATTCAGACATTTTAAACACTTCACACTCCACAGATGATTGATGGAAAAAGAGCAGGCATTGAGGATTACCTTTTTGTACTGTCAGGGTAATGACACACCCACTGACATGCCACCCACTCAATGATGCAAACATACGAGGCCCAGAAAATGGACTTACTTAAATGTACGCCATTATCTGCTATTTATCTTCTCAACTATTTATCTTCTACAAACTTGGCAGTGTAGTGCTGAATCTGAAAGTTCTCATAGCGCTTTTTACAACGGAGCATTGGTCCAAAGCAGCTTAACAATTTTAAATTATTTTCTTTTATCTAAGGCCAATCCCAAATTGAGTAAGCCAAGTATGACAGTGGCAAGGAAAAACTCCCTAAATGTTAAAGGAAGAAAGCTTAGGAGGACCAAGACTCAAAAAAGGATGCTATATGTAGGGCAATAGTGAAAATAAATAAACTGATTCACTGTAGTGTGTGATTGGGACACATCTTAGGACATCCGGTAGCTTCCTATGACACCAAGGTTGTATTTACAGTACTGTGCAAAACTCTTAAGCCACTATTAGATCAGATATACCATTGTTTTACCAATGATATAATGGCCATATAATAATTATTTATCAGTCTATTTATAGAATAGAGGAAATTTGTATGCAGTATTAAAAAAACCCAGGAAAAACAGGTTCTATTGGCTACAGTGGCAAGTATTTAGTGTGACCTCCCCTTACAATTCTGTGTATCAAGGCATTTTTTGTCCCATTTGTTTAACTGGGTTCTCTTTATGTACTTTTAGGACTTGTGTGAAAATCTGATGATGTTTTAGGTCATATTTCTGCAGAAATATAGAAAATTCTAAAGGGTTCACAAACTTTTTAACTCTACTTTTGGACCATTTAGGACCTATCCTATAAAACATCCTTTTTGCCGATCATGTTTGTCATAAGCTGCCATGATTTTTGAGATCATAAGCTTTAAAAGTGTGGTAGCCTAGCGGTTAAGGTACTGGACTCTGGACCAGAAGGTCCAGGGTTCAAATCCCACCTCTGCCAAGCTGCTACTGTTGGGTCCCTGAGCAAGACCCTTAACCCACAATTGCTTGGATTGTAAGACTGTACCAATTGTGGATAAGGGCGTCTGCTAAATGCTAAAATGTAAATGTAAAAGACGTCATGAATAGAGGAAAAGGTTAGGTGGTGTAAATATGACAGGAGCTGCTTAAGCAGTGTACCATTCATCATCTGCTGTCAGCAGCAAGTCTGACCATTTGCCTCTTCCATCAGCTCGACTACTGTGACTTAATGGGGCAAAAATCATCAGCAGACAATATTTGGCTTAAACATATGTGTGCAGAATGGAGCCACAGCACACCAGGCTGCACAGATGCCTCTCACAGCTCTGCACATTACTTGGTGCTGACTAGATTTATGTCAAACCTCCTCTGTGGGTCTCCAGATATCCCATAAGTCTAAACAGTGCATGTCTGTGTGTGTGTGTGTGTGGACGTGTAAACTTAACCTGCCAATCAACATGGATCCGAACGGAGTGCTGTCACTGGCAGTGCAGAATTCACCCTGTTCAGGGACACGCTAATAGATGTTGGTGAAGCCAGAGTCAATGGTGCAGCAGGTGATCCGGATACGACACATACCCTGCATACTAATGACCTAAGGACCCAGGAGTAGACTTAAGATTGTCTGAGTGATCCACACACTTCTGGATCTGCTCAAGCTCTGATTAGATTTGGCTTCATCAGGCTAAACATCCTGTATACGAACATCAAAGCCACGCTTGTTCAAAATTACATTCCAAAACTGTGAGCATGCATCTCCTGGGAAGGCTTTCTGCCAGATCTTAGAATGTGACTGCTGGGATTTACTTCCATTCAGCCACATGGGCAGGTCAGGCACTGATTTTGAGATAAGCCTATAGTGGTTGTTACGTTTTGTCCCAATATTGAAGTGAAGTCTGTATACTCTATATAAAGTATTGTGCAAAAGTCTTCATCCACCATTAGATTTGTTGTCAATGATATGATATCCATATATATATATATTTTTTCCGTTACGTTTTTGTCAATGACGGTCAATTATAAGCACAATAACCGGACATTTCCACACGTGTTAACCAAGGGGAATAATCCACATCCATGCTTAACCAAAAAGACATTTTCACAAAAAGTTTCCACCACGTTCACTTGCCAGACGCTGATACACATTCCACTCTAACGAGATTCGAAGTCACTGGAGTCAAAACGTTTTTGTACTCCAGGTAGATCAAAAACTCATGAATATAAAAACGACTCATTAAAATCGGCTGAGAGATAATTCGGTTATTAGAAAAAGTGCAGCTCCTCCGTTCACTTGTATTTGTTTACAAGCCAGTCTTGCCTGGACCAATATGGCGGAGCCGTTGATGTATCACAGCAACTAGCCATCAATCAGCATATCCTAAGTGATGTTAGTGTATATAGTTCACAGGAAGGTTATCCATACCTTGTCGAATAACTCGAAGATCTTATTGAACTCTTTTCTGGCCATCTGTACACCCTGTGGGAACGATTTGGATCATTAACTCCGTTCATAAAAATCACTGCAGCACAGCGTATTGCGTTTCACCTTGCTAATGGCTGACCTGAAATTTCAGTAGAAAGTTCTCTTGGTCTGGAAGTAGCCTGTCAGAACAGATAGAAATGTTGGTTAGAAACCAAAAAGGGGCATTTTAAAGGATTTAAACCTTTACTAGCATATTAACACAAACCTTGCCATCTCTGCCAGACACAATTTCCCATCATTATTTGAATCGAAAATTTTTAGCTGCAAGACAATAAAAACATAGTTTCAGGGGAAACTGATTATATGGCCTGTCCATTAGTGAATGTGGATATGTGAGGTTACTGTTGTTGTCGTGTATTCCTCTAACTTCCTGTCATCGTACGGCTTCTGTGCCCTCTGCAGCAGGTCCCGCAGGAAGTTCTGTCCGGGGAAAGAAAGAAAAACCCTCATGAGGTCTGATACTGGAACAGCAGATCCTCCGATTCAGGTACAGCGCAAGGTAGCTCACACACAACAGCCAATCAGACACACAACGGCCAATCAGACACACAACGGCCAATCAGACACACAACAGCCACATCACGACACACAAAACAGCCCCATCAGACACACAACAGCCAATCAGACACACAACAGCCAATCAGACACACAACGGCCAATCAGACACACAACAGCCCATCAGGACACACAACAGCCCATCAGACACACAAACAGCCCATCAGACACACAACGGCCAATCAGACACACAACCGGCCAATCAGACACCACAACGGCCGATTCAGACACACAACAGCCAATTCAGACACCCAACCAGCCAATCCACAGCAAACTCTCCAAGACCACAAACCGCCAACCTTCCAAGACAAAACGCCGGCCATCAGAAACACAGCAGCCAATCAGAAACACCACAACGGCCCAATCACGACCAAACACAACGGCCAATCAGAACACACCAACAGCCAATCAGGACCACAACAGTCAATCAGAAACACAACAAGTCAATCAGGACACCACAACAGCCGATCAGAAACACAACAGCCGATCAGAAACACACAACAGCCGATCAGAAACACAACAGCCCAATCAGACACACAACAGCCAATCAGACACACAACAGCGAATCAGACACACAACAGCCCATTCAGAAACACCACAGCCAATCAGGGACACACACAACAGCCCATCAGAAACAACCACAGCCAATCAGACACACCACAGCGGAAATCAGAACACGCAAACAGCCAATCAGGACACGCAACAAGCCAATCAGACACACAACAGCCAAAATCAGACACACAACAGCCCATCAGAAACACCACAGCCAATCAGACACAAAAAGACCATCCCATCAGAAACACCACAGCCAATCAGGACACACCACAGCCAATCAGACACACACAACGGCCCCATCAGGACACACAACGGCCAATCAGACACAACCAACGGCCAATCAGACACACAACAGCCCCATCAGACACACCAACGGGCCAATCAGGACACACAACGGCCAATCAGACACACAACGGCCAATCAGACACACAACAGCCCATCAGACACCACAACAGGCCCATCAGACACACACCAGCAACATCAGACACACAACGGCCCAATCAGACACCACCAACGGCCAATCAGGACACACAACGGCCGATCAGACACACAACAGCCAATCAGACACACAACAGCCAATCAGAAAAACACAGCAGCCAATCAGAAAACACAGCAGCCAATCAGAAACACAGCGGCCAATCAGAAAAACACCACAGCCAATCAGACACACAACAAGCCAATCAGACACACAAACAGCCAATCAGACAAACAACAGCGAATCAGAACACGCAACAGCCAAATCAGACACGCAAACAGCCGATCAGAAACGCAACAGCCAATCAGACACACAAACAGCCATCCGACACACAAACAGCCAATCAGGAACACCCAAACAGCGAATCAGACACGCAACAGCCAATCAGACACGCAAAAGCCGATCAGAAACGCAACAGCCGAATCAGACACACAACAACAGCCAATCAGACAACCAACAGCGATCAGACACGCAACAGTCCGATCAGACACACAACAGGCCGATCAGAAAACACAACAGCCCGATCAGAAAAACACCAACAGCCGATCAGAAACACAACAGCCCACTCAAATACGACACACAACAGCCAAATCAGGACACACCAACAGCGAATCCAGAAAAGCAACGCAACAGCCGATCAGAAACACAAAACAGCACAATCAGACACACAACAGCGAATCAGACCACACAACAGCGAATCAGAAACACGAAAACAGCCAATCAGACACGCAACAGCCAATCAGGACACCACAAAAGCCAATCAGACACCAACAACAGCCCATCAGAAACACCACAGCCAATCAGGACACACAACGCCCATCAGAAACCACAACGGCCAATCCGAAACACCACAGCCAATCAGACACACAAACAGCCAATCAGAAAACAACAACGGCCAATCAGAAAACACAACGGCCAAATCAGGACACACAACGGCCAATCAGCAGAAACACAACGGCCAATCAGAAACACAACGGCCAATCAGACACCAACAACGGCCAATCAGGACACACAACGGCCAATCAGACACACAACGGCCAATCAGACACACAACGGCCAATCAGACACACAACGGCCAATCAGACACAACAACGGCCAATCAGAAACAACAACGGCCAATCAGAAACACAAACGGCCAATCAGAAAAAACAACGGCCAATCAGACACACAACGGCAATCAGACACACCACAACGGCCATCAGACACACAACGGCCAAATCAGAAACACAAACGGGCCAATCAGACACACAACGGCCAATCAGACACACAACGGCCAATCAGGACACACAACGGCCAATCAGACACACAACGGGCCAATCAGAAAAACAACGGCCAATCAGAAACACAACGGACAAGCAATCAGAAACACAACGGCCAAATCAGACACACAACGGCCATCAGACACACAACGGCCAATTCAGCATAACAACAACACAACGGCCAATCAGGAAACACAACAGAGAAAATCAGACACACAACGACGGCCAATTCAGGACACACCAAGGCCAATCACGACACACAACGGCCAATCAGAAACACAACGGCCAATCAGACACACAAAGGCCAAATCAGACACCAAAACGGCCAATCGAACACACAACGGCCAATTTCAGACACACAACGGCCAATCAGACACACACAACGGCCAATCAGAAACACAACGGCCACATCAGACACACAACCGGGCCAATCAGACACACAACGGCCAATCAGACAACACAACGGCCAATCAGACACACAACGGCCAATCAGGACACACAACGGCCAATCAGACAACAACGGCCAATCAGACACACAACGGCCAATCAGACAACAACGGCCAATCAGAAACACAACGGCCAATCAGAACAACAACGGCCAACCACATCAGACAACACAACGGCCCAATCGGCCACACAACGGCCACATCAGACCCACCAACGGCCCCAATCTCTTACGCCAACTCCCAGAAATCAAAACGGCCCAATTCAGAAAACCACACAACCGCTCACCACCCACACTCCCGCCATACCAACGGTTCCTCTCACCAATCAGGAAACACAACGGCCAATCAGACAAAAACGCCAATCAGAAAACAACAACGGCCAATCAGAAAACCACAACAGAAAATCAGACAACACAACGGCCAAATCAGAAACCACAACGGCCAATCAGAACACACAACGGGTCAATCAGGACACACAACGGCCAATCAGACACACAACACGGCCAAATCAGAAACACAACGGCCAATCAGGAACCACAACGGCCAATCAGAAACACAACGGCCAATCAGACACACAACGGCCAATCAGACACACAACGGCCCAATCAAGACACACAACGGCCAATCAGACACACAACGGCCAATCAGAAACACAACGGCCAATCAGGAAACACAACGGCCAATCAGAAAACACAACGGCCAATCAGACACACAACGGCCAATCAGGACACACAACGGCCAATCAGAAACACAACGGCCAATCAGAACCCAACCACAAACAGAAAAATCAGACACACAACGGCCAATCCAGGACACCACAACGGCCAATCAGACACACAACGGCCAATCAGAAACACAACGGCCAATCAGACACACAACGGCCAATTCAGAACACAAACGGCCAATCAGACACACAACGGCCAATCAGACACACAACGGCCCAATCAGACACACAACGGCCAATCAGAAACACAACGGACAATCAGACACAACAACGGCCAATCAGACACACAACGGCCAATCAGACACACAACGGCCAATTCAGACACACAAACGGCCAAATCAGACCACACAACGGCCAATCAGAAACACAACGGCCAATCAGAAACACAAACGGCCAATCAGAAACACAACGGCCAATCAGACACACAAAGGCCAATCAGACACCACAACGGCCCAATCAGAAAACACAACGGCCAATCAGAAACCACAACAGAAAATTCAGGACACACAACGGCCCAATCAGAAAACACAACGGGCCAATCAGCCAAACACAACGGCCAATCAGACACACAACGGCAATCAGACACACAACGGCCAAATCAGAAACCACCAACGGCCAATCAGAAACACAAGGCCAATCAGAAAACACAACGGCCAATCAGAAACACAACGGCCAATCAGAAACACAACGACCAATCAGAAACACAACAGCAAATCAAAAACACAACAGCAAATTAGAACACGCAACAACGAATTAGAAACACAACCACAAATCAGAAACGCAACAACAATACTGAAATGAAACAGCAAATCAGAAACACAACAACCAATCATAAACACAACAGCAAATCAGACACACAACAATAAATGCCTGTGCCTCGCTCAGTGAAAAGAAAAGGTGAAATAGGGTTCTGACTTCTTTATTTACTTCATGCATTTTGAACATTTACAGTAAGGTTGGCTGCGCAGTCAATAGTCTCCCCCACTACTGGCAAAGCATCTGACAGCTTCCACTGATAAATCACTTGCTTTCACACCAAGAGTCGACCTGCCTGATGTACACAACGATGAAGCTTAATCCACTGTTTTAGTGTGTGAGGGTTACAAGGGCTCTTGTTCGGTGCAGATTTGCTGATAACTGCTCCAAGCACATGTTTAAATTATGCACAGAAGTAAAATGTTTTTTTTAATTTATTATAATATATATGCATAAGTGGGGTCACAGAACTTGCTCTGAAGTGGGCAATGCCACCTTCTTCCCCTCACCAGTGTCGCCGGGCCTGTCTTGCAACTTAATTAGCCTGGTAGCTGAGATAACAGCTTACACATGCTGGTTCTAATTAAAATACGTAAATTAAAGGTATGTTTTTGCATGAAAAATATGTCATTTTGGTAATCACTATTGCCTTTTTGTGTATACCGAATTAATACAAAGAATAAAGAATAAAGCTTATACTGTCCACTCTTAATTCAAGTAGAAGCCAGTACAGCCGCAACAAAGTTGTTGTAATTAACATCAACTGACAGCCACTGAAAATAAAACATTAATAGAAACTGAGTGCAGCTCCTGTGGCTTGGAGGTAAGAGCTAGCTGATGGAAACAGCAGTTCCTGAGGACTTGGGTTCAAACTCCAGGACCCAAAGAAAAGAACCTCCTTCCACCACCTCATGCTCCACCCTCTCTCAATATTGATCAGGAGAAGTGTGTTTAAAATGGGATCTTTTACCTTAGAAATTAGCAAAGGAAAGAAAGCCAAATTGAAAACGTACTTAAATTATGTTACATTTCAAAAGTTAATGATAATTAGCGATGTAGTCAAGACAGCTAGAGCCGAGCCAAGACTGAGTCCAAACGAGGCTGAGGCTGAGACTGGACACAAGTACTGCAACACTTCTGGCAAATAAACGAAATTTAAAATGGCTTTTACGAATATAAAAGCTCTATGTTGCATACAGCTATGACTTCTCAAATCTAAATCCACACGACTGAGTTCTGTCCTACCTTGTGTTTATAGGTCAGAGCAGTAGTTTATATTCTCCTGTAGTAAAAACGCTCAAGGACCCAGAGCACTCATATCAAAGCAAAATGGCAGCCCTGGACGCGGAGCTAATGCATTACTCGACCCTGACGGACCCTGTCATAACTCAGCCATGTAACTGAAGCTCTATCAGGTTCCTTCTGTCCTACTGTTAGAGTTCACCTTTATTTCTGAGTGACAAATCATCCAAGAGTTATGCAATGAAATAAAGCAGGTCTGTTTTAGGGATATTGGACAGCAGGGTCATGAATCAGTTACAGAACCAAATGAAACTTTTATAATGCATTATGGATAGCCCTGGGGCTCAGAACCTTACACGGCTTTAAGAAACCTTTGGGGGGTTTATCTTACCTTAAGCTCTTCTGCTTCGATGTAGCCGCTGTGATCAGCGTCGTAAGTTCTCCAGGCCTGAGGAGGGAAAGCATAAATGAGTGAGGGGAATAAACTAAATGAAACAGTGCAATTTAAAAACGCAGTTCAGACTGTTTCGTTGAAATGATCGCTTGGATAATGTCTCTGAAGTGACTCCACAGAGCAAACGTTCTCGCTGGTGATCTGCTTACACTGACTGGCACAGCATAGAAAAGGAAATGACTGATTTTTATTACTCTTACAATTATTTTAAAACGTTCTTTATACACTGCCCGGACAAAAAAAGACGAAAGACCACAATGGCAGAGCTCCAAGCTTGCAGAGCAGGAAGTTGTTGGTTCAGTTCTGAGATGTTGGTGCGTTTCCTCACATTAACTTCTACGCGACCTTGGACAGGATTTTGACGTCCAAAAACAGGAACTCTTGATTAAACATGTTACTATGCCGTTACGGATGCAGCCGCTGGATTGAATCAGCAGGTGGCGACAGGAGCCGGAGTGCAGTGTCTGTGTGCAGCAGGGAGATGAACCATGGCACAGCCAGATGAGTTGGCAAGAGCAGCAAAAGCAGCGAGTGTGCATCAGCGTGAGTCGTGTGGCTGGCTGGTGCTCCTTATAAACAGCATGTTGATAAGACTGAACTGGTTCTGCACTCCACTGATTGTGACCCATGCATGGCTCGGTAAGTGGCAGTGACGCATAGCTCTGTGTGTGTGTACAGTAGAGATGAACCGATTAATCGCCCGGCCGATTTATCAGGCCAATTCATGCCATCTTGAGATGATCAGCGTCAGCCGATATCCGCGCTCATGAGGCCGATATTCAGCAATAATGTAGTAAATACTGAGAAACTTTGTTTTACTGCTTTTTTAAAAAAAATACAGAGTGCAAACAGAGGCCGTGCACATATAGCTTAAATAAATGTTAAATTAAGCTCAGCAATTTTGTCTCTCATTTACTGTATTATTATTATCACTTTTATAAGTTGAAAAAAATCAGTCATCAGTCATCCTATTAGTACTCTGCAAGTCTTAAGAAACCGTTATTGTTTTAGCAACGGTATAATGAGCATCTGTAATTATATCTCAGTCTCTGTTAGAATACAACCAGTTACAGTGGCAAGTATTTAGTGTGACCTCCCCTTACACTTGAGCAACCGCAGCCTCTGGCAGCTTTACCAAGATGCCAAGTTGATCCTTCTACAATCTGAAATAGCTTGATCAGGAATGGTCTTTTTGGAAGGGTACAGTGGTGCTTGAAAGTTTATGAACCATTTAGAATTTTCTATATTTCTGCATAAATATGACCTAAAACATCATCAGATTTTCACACAAGTCCTAAAAGTAGAAAAAGAGAACCCAGTTACACAAATGAGACAAAAATATTATACTTGGTCATTTATTTATTAAGGAAAATGATCCAGTATTACATATTAGTGAGTGGCAAAAGTATGTGACCCTCTGCTTTCAGTATCTGGTGTGACCCCCCTGTGCAGCAATAACTGCAGCTAAGCGTTTAACAATGGTCTTGAATTTCCTCCATTTGTACACAATCTGTCTAACTGTGGATTGGTGACATGATACACTTCCACAAACGTGTGTTGTGAAGAGCAGACTTTGATAGATCCCTGTTCTTTAAATAAAACAGGGTGCCCACTCACACCTGATTGGCATCCGATTGACTGAAAACACCTGACTAATTTCACCATCAAATTAACTGCTAATCCTAGAGGCTCACATACTTTTGCCACTCACTAATATGTAATATTGGATCATTTTCCTCAATAAATAAATGACCAAGTATAATATTTGTGTCTCATTTGTGTAACTGGGTTCTCTTTATCTACTTTAAGTACTTGTGTGAAAATCTGATGATGTTTTAGGTCATATTTATGCAGAAATATAGAAAATTCTATTCTATTCTTCACAAACTTTCAAGCTTTTTTTTTTTTTTAGTTTTTCAGAAGGGGACCAGGGTGAAAAGGCTAAGATCTGCTAAAGCTCAAAGACTGGAATGAAGATCAGTGGAAAAGAGGATTAGGGCGTGACAAATCCAAGTTTGAAATTTTTCGGTCCAATCATCAACAATATGTTATATATAGTCATACCACTGCTAAAACAACACATGTAATGGTGGCCTAAGAGTAAGTACTGTGTGTATATATACCCACAAGTACATAATTCTACATTATGTTTATTATTCTACAGAACATTTTTAAAAAAGAAGAATAATCAGCTGTAAACCCAAGCTGAAAGTACCTCCATGAACTCTGTACATGACTTAAGCTGCTGACGGAAAAAGAGCAGGAAATTTTCCTCCGTAGGAAGAATTTGTACCAACTGCAACAGAAATAAAAATACACTATAACAACATTAACCGTAATACATTACAATATGTTAATGAATTAGCATATTATAGTTGTATTAACTGTGTATTGAAAATTCACAAATATCCCCCTTTTCTGTGTGCTCTGGTGCTGCAGTGCTCTAATACCCTAGGACCAACACTGAGCCCAGCGGTGCCTTTCCAGCCGGTATGACATCACACGCAGGCTTGAAAGTGTTATGTGACTCCCACTGAGTGGCACTACGACAGTCATCCGCACTAAGACCTGTGATAGTGCCTATTTAGGGCACGCTTATTCCTGCACCCTGTGTTGTCTGGGGTTAGGTGTCCTGTGACCCTGAGCAGTTAACAGAACCTTTAAAGTAAACAAACTTAAATACACTATAAAAATAAAAATAAAGGGGACACTTAAACAACACAATATAACTCCAAGTAAAATGGAACAGACAATAGGTGGAAATTATTGGCAATTAGCAAGACACACTCAATAAAGGAGTGGTTCTGCAGGTGGGGACCACAGACCACTTCTCAGTACCTATGCTTTCTGGTTGATGTTTTGGTCACTTTTGAATGTTGGTGGTGCTTTCACACTCGTGGTAGCATGAGACGGACTCTACAACCCACACAAGTGGCTCAGGTAGTGCAGCTCATCCATAATGGCACATCAATGCGAGCTGTGGCAAGAAGGTTTGCTGTGTCTGTCAGCGTAGTGTCCAGAGGCTGGAGGCGCTACCAGGAGACAGGCCAGTACACCAGGAGACGTGGAGGAAGCCGTAGGTGGGCAACAACCCAGCAGCAGGACCGCTACCTCCGCCTTTGTGCAAGGAGGAACAGGAGGAGCATTGCCAGAGCCCTGCAAAAATGACCTCCAGAAGGCCACAAATGTGCATGTGTCTGCACAAACGGTTAGAATCCGACTCCATGAGGATGGTATGAGGGCACAGATGGGGGTTGTGCTCACAGCCCATCACCGTGCAGGACGCTTGGCATTTGCCAGAGAACAACAGGATTGGCAAATTCGCCACTGGCGCCCTGTGCTCTTCACAGATGAAAGCAGGTTCAGACTGAGCACATGTCACAGACGTGACAGAGTCTGGAGACGGGATGGAGAGCGATCTGCTGCCTGCAACATCCTACAGCATGACCGGTTTGGCAGTGGGTCAGTAATGGTGTGGGGTGGCATTTCTTTGGAGGGTGCGCACAGCCCTCCATGTGCTCGCCAAAGGTAGCCTGACTGCCATTAGGTAGTACAGGTTCATCCCCTTTTTGCCTTCAGAACTGTCTTCATACTTTGTGGCATAAATTCAACAAGATGCTGGAAACTGGAAACATCTGTGATGTGACTCATTATCTTGCTGGAAGTAGCCATCAGAAGATGGAACACTGTGCTCATAAAGGGACGCACATGGTCAGCAACAATACTCAGGTAGGCTGTGGTGTTTAATTTTCTCATTTTCATACCATTCTCTATAAACCCTAGCGATGGCTGATCAGTAGTATCTGAAACACTCCGAGCAGCCCATCTAGCACCAACAACCTTGCCACATTCAAGGTCACCTTTCTTTCTCATTCTGATGCTCGGTTTGAACTTCAGCAGGTCACCACCATCATTTCTACATACCTAAATGCATTGAGTTGCTGCCATGCGATTGGCTGATTATTTGTGTTAACGAGCAGTTGAACAGATGTACCTAATGAAGTGTGTACAAATGATGCTATCCAAGCAATCGAGGGTTAAGGGCTTTGCCCAAAGGTTCACCAGTGGCAGCTTGGCAGAGGTGGGATTTGAACCTAGGACCTTCTGGTCCACAGTGCAGTACTTAAGCCACTCGTCCCAAGGCATGGCTACACTTCACAATTCAGGATAACAGATACTTTACCTCGATAATGTCTATCTTCCCATCAGTATTTTTCTCATATTCTGCCACAAAAGCCCTCATCTGGTCTGTCAGTTCCTGCAACACATAAATAGCAAACAGTGACATTAGTGATGAACTGCTGAATTGTTGAACTCATTCAACAATTACTAGGTAAAGTATCTTTTCATCATCGCATCCAATAATGGTAAACGGACTTGTTATTCAGCAGAAGTAAAAGTCGATCAAATAAAACCCAAATAACAGTAGAAATACTGTTCAAAGACGAAGGTGAAAAACATTTCTGTATTTTATTCATGATAAGGTATAAAAGCATGCACTCCTAAATATCCTTATATAAAAAGGTCGAATCATATTCTAAAATCAAGTACTTCTAATGATTCAACAGTCAGACACTGTTTTTAAAGCATCCAGCAGGAATGAACACAAACTGTACTGTAAATTCATATGAAATACTCTTATTCCTTCTGCATTTGATAATCATTACCCTGATTATCTTGGTCAGGGTCGTGGTGCTCTGGCATCTGTTTTTGGTGAGCATGTTCCCTAATCGGGGTGCCAGTTTTTGGTTCGCTGTTGTAGTTCTCTGGTTCGTTCTGTAGAAACTACAGAGATATTAAGGACGTCTCCTGTATGATTTTCTTTTCTAATATGTAATTTGTAATCTATGTAATATCATCTCCAAAAATATGGAGTATCTGAACAATCTAAATGTCGTTCAAGGAGCACTGGAGACTCTGGAACTCATCTCTGACATCTGGTAGAATATAAAATAGGACCAGAAACTGTATGAAGTGCAACAACCTGGACCTGAGTGGCACCCAGTAACCACAGAAAGTGGACCCAGACTTACACACAAGTGCAACATTTTTTTACAGCATTTTTTAGCAGACGCCCTTATCCAGAGCGACTTACTATTGGTACAGTTTTACAATCCAAGCAATTGTGGGTTAAGGGTCTTGCTCAAGGACCCAACAGTGGCAGCTTGGCAGAGGTGGGATTTGAACCTTCTGGTCCAGAGTCCAGTACCTTACCCGCTAGGCTACCCCAGTACCGACAGACCAACATAACCGACAGAAGTCTCTTCATCAGAGAGTCTCAAGATTGGGAAGCAATGGTCTACTGACTGAGCTACTCAGGATCTGTACAGGTCCATGTCCATCTCATATGATTTTGGCTACTGGGGCTGTATAAGTCCAGGCCCGCCTTTGTGTGATTTCAGTTACTGGGGGCGAATAAGTCAATTTCCATCTCTGTACGATTTTGGTAATGCTGGCCATATAAGTCCAAGGCAACATTTGTGTGATTTTGATTACAGGGACCAAATAAGGCCAGGTCTGCCTCTGTGTGATTTCGGTCACTGGGGCTGTATAAATCCAGGTCCTCCTTTGTGTGATTTCAGTTCCTGGGGATCTATAAGTCCAGGTCCGATTCTGTGCGCATTCAGTTAGTGGGGTCGTATAAATCCTGGTCTACCTTGGTGCGATTTTTAGTTACTGGGACTCTATAAGTCCAGGTCCGCCTCTGTATGGTTTCGGTTTTGTGGCCGTATAAGTCCAGGTCTACCTTTGTGCGATTTTGGTTACTGGGGCCTTATAACTCCAAGTCTGCCTCTGTGTGGTTCTGATTACAGGGGCCATAAAAGTCCAGGTCCATCTTTATAATATTTCATTAAATGAAGTTGTATAAGTCCATGTCCGCCCCGTGTGGTTTCAGTTACTGGGACCACGTAAGTCCAGGTCCTCCTTTCTGCAATTTCGGTTAGTTGGGCCATATAACTCCAGATCAGCCTCTGTGTCATTTTTGTTACTGGGGCTGTTTAAGTCCAGGCCCACATTTTGTGAGGTTTGGGTTACTGGTGCCATATAACTCCAGGTCTGCCTCTTCATTAAATGAGATTGTGTAAGTCCTCTGTCTTTGTGCGATTCTGGTTACAGAGGTCCATGTTTGTGTGATTTTGGTTACTGGGATCATATAAGTTTGGGTCCAACTCTGTGTGCTGTATTCCAGATTGCTGCTGTTTGTACATTTTCCAGTCTCAGTGTGTATTCCACTGTATGCAGAGGCAAGTTCCCAAGTTTCCAGTTATCCTTAGGTTGGGGACTAGGTCTGCACCTGTCACATGACCCAACCCAGAGTGCCCCAACATTATGAAAACTGTAAATACAATTGTAAATACTGTAAATACTGTGTAGTCAGTGTGTAAATAAGTGACATGAATAACAGTAACACGCAGCAATTTTTAACGAGACAATATATTGTCATAATAGTGTTAGAGACCCCAATGAATCTGCGCATCATCCTGCATACCGGCTTGGATGAATTTTAGCCCATTCCTCAGTACAGAACTGTTTCAGCTCTGAGACGTTGGTGGGTTTTCTCAAATGAACATCTTCCATGACATTTCTGTTGGATTAAGGCCAGGACTTTGACTTGGCCATTTTAAAACACTGACTTTATTCTTCTTTAACCATTTTTTGGTAGAACAACTTGTGTGCTTTGAGATTCAGTTCAGCGCCAGATGTCCTGACATTTTTCTTTAGAGTTCGCTTGTATCATTCAGAATTCATTGATGCATCCATGGTGGCAAGTCATCCTGGCCCAGATGCAGCAAAACAGGTAAAACCCATGTTAAGAATACCATCACCAGGTTCTTAAGCTGGGACAAAGTGTTTTTCTTTATCCGGATAAAAAGCTTTCGATTAAAACAAAAAAACACTCATCTGTCTCATCTGCTCATAAAATGTTTTCCAATAACCTTCAGGAATGTCCATGTGGGACATGATGGACAGCAATGTCCTTTCTGAAGAGCAGTGGCTTTCTCCTTGCAAACTTAACATACATACCATTGTTTTTCAGTGTTCTCCTGATGATGGACTCTCAAACATTCCAATTAGAAAATGTGAGAGAGGCCTTTACTTGCTTAAAGGTTACCCTTACCTTTGTTGGTTGACTGAGTGACAATGGACTTATGACTTTTTCGAGCCTGATTAACTTCAACAGCTGACCATTTTCAGTCTTCACTTTCAGTCTGTGATGCCACCTTTTGGTGGTGCCATCCCAAACCCAGGGGTGACTCAGTGGTTAACGTTCTGACGTTCTAACGTCGTTAATCAGAAGTCTCAGTAAAGCCGTCTCTGATGGGCCTTTGAGCTACACACTTAGCCTTCAAAAGCTCATCTCAGTTGCTCTGAATAAGGATGTCCGCTCCACACTGTAAATCTTAATGTAATTAGCTGTGTGATAGGGTGGTGGAACTGCAGATGTTCAGAGATCTGGTGGCATTACAACACCCTGCTGAGATGGGGATCAACAAGGGAAGGATTTTTGCAACGCCTCTTTTGTTTTTAACTGCTTTTGTGTGAAATTGAACAATAGGCGCGTTGTAAATTAAACTGCTTTAGGGTGGCCCGTAAAGCGTCTTAAAGCCTCCATTTCTTGTTAGCCTGGTCAATTTATGGCAAAAAAGCAATTTAACAGGTGCACAGTCAAACCAAAAAGGCCATTTAAATTTAACAATGCAGTTCATTTACGGTAATAAGGACATAGTTAGTACCAGATCAGCCAGAGGGGAAAGTGGCAAGAATAAAAAATTAATTTCCAGCAAGTCAGTGTCAGACTTTTTTTATTTTTTTTATTTTTTTTTTTACAAAAATACTAATGCCCTTAAATTCATGTTCTCTTCGATTGGTTGGTCGTTCACTACCAAAGACACAATGACTATATTCAATATTTCATAATTCTCCAGAAAACAGCCTCTTCTTGGACCTTTACAGAACCTCCAGGAGGCTCTTTGGTCCCTGGTATGACCCTCCTAGTTTACATAATCACCATGAATATGAATTAATTAATGCACTCATTCATTCATTTTATACCCACTCAATACAATTCAGGGTCACAAGCAGCTGGGCCCAACTGATAGGCATGTCAGTAGATGGTAGGGCACATACAGTCCATGCACTTACCCTCTGACATATTAGAGACACCAACTGACCTAATGCATGTCTTTGGAATGTACGAGTAATCTGGATTACCCATAGGATTACCCTGTGTGTTAAGGCTCAAGGACCAAACTGTGGTAGTTTGGCAGAGGTGGGATATGAACCTTCTGGATCCAAGATATGTCATGTTTTGTCTGCTCAACTTCATTTCATTTGTTAATAAACAATTCCTGTATTTCAGGTCTGCAACACATTCCAAAAAAAGTTGAGACGGTGAAGCATTTACCACTTCTGTTGCCATTCCTTCTTACAACGCTTAATAGACGATCTGGCACAGAGGCTACCAAGTGATTTAGTGTTTCAGGTGTTATTTTGTTCCATTGCAAACACGTCTTAAGATGTGCAACAGTATGGAGTCGTTGTGCTGCATTTTTTCGTTTCAAAATTCTCCACACATTCTCTATTTGAGACAGGTCAGTCCAATATCCATACTCTTCCACAGCTACGCCTTTGTAATGTGTGCAGCATGAGGTTTGGCATTGTTTTCCTGAAAAATTCATGGCTGTCCCTGGAAAAGATGTCGTCTTAAAGGCAGCTCATGTTGCTCTAAAATCTCAACATACTTTTCTGCATTATTGCTGCATGACAGAAGTGGAAATGACCTTTACCAAGGGCCCTGACCCGACCCCATACCATGACAGAGCCTGGCTTTTGGAATTGTAGCTGATAACAGTCTGGATGGTCCTTTTTGTCTTTGTTCCTGAGCACATGGTGTAAATTTTTTCCAAAAAAGATCTGGAATACTGATTGGTCTGTCCACAATACACATTTCCACTGTATGATGGTCCATCCCAGATGCCTCCGAGCCCAGAGAATTTGATGCCGCTTCTGGACATGGTTAACATAAGTCTTCTTTTTTGCACAGTAAAGTTTTAAGTGGCGTTTGTGAATGTAACTGCATTGTAGTGCTTGATAAAGGTTTCACAAAGTAATCCCTTGCCCATGTGGTTCTATTGATGAATGATGGTTCTTGTTGCAGTGCCATCTGCGGGATCGGAGATCACAGGTGTTCAGCTTAAGCTTGTGCCCTTTATGCACTGAAATTACTTGATTCTTTTAATAATAATTTAAGGAAAAATATGTCAATCCTTTCCAATCTGTCTTCAAGGAACATTTCAATAATTTTCTCACGCATTTGTTGATAAACTGGAGATCCTCTGGCCACCTTTGATCCTTGAAATCTAAGACATATGTATTTTTTATGGTATTTTCCATACTGTCCAAACTTTTTTCTGATGTGTGCGGTTGGAATAAAATGTAAATATTTACTAGGTAAATATGAGAATCTCTTCACATGAACCTGTTTTGCATAATTACAGGGTTAAATAAAGATGAATTTACATAAAGTGGGGGTCAAAAGTCTGAGACCACTAATGAAAATGCTTATTTTTTGCACTTTTCCCAACTTTAATAAATATTTCTCATTACAAATCATATAATACAAACTTCAAAATTTATTGATATTTGGTATGTTCTCCGGACCCAAACCCCATCTAGCATTTATGGGGGGACCAAGCACTCAGTGACATCACAGGATGCTATTTGGAATATTGTAAGGTCACGCTGGATAACATGGATCATCAGATTTTGTGGAGTCCATGCAGCTCGAGAGCATGCTGTCATTACAGCAAAAGGGCAACGTACCAGATATTAATACATTTTGAAATGTAATGTCATTTTTTTCCCACAGACTCACATTTTCACTCCAAGTGTTATGCTGATTAAATGATGCATAATGAAAAACACTGAATTAAGTTCAACAAAAGCTTTTTCCACTGATGCTCTCAGACGTTTGGTCCTCATTGCATATTTTAAGGATCTGTGCTTCATATTAATCCTTATTTTATAGTTAAACTCATCCTTAGTGGCATAATGGCATGCAAATGGTTATGACTCATCCCAGCGAGACATTAACCAAGTGTCCCTATTCAGAATTTCTTCAGGAATTTGCTAACTTTCTTTCCTGCTTACTACTGTCAACAGATAAGGCTTTAATTGTAGGTGATTTCAATATTCACTTTGACAATGAGCAGGATCCACTTAAAATTGCTTTCGAGTCCATCTTAGAATCCATGGGTATCACTCAGAATGTGATGGGACCAACCCACCGCTGTAATCA
>JAJAGP010001454.1:27701-191398 GCA_025084515.1 Ancistrus triradiatus
TGACTGAACCTGCGGCAGTATGACAGTGTTGTGTGATCAGGACTGGACTTACCAGGCCTGCTTGTTTCCTAGCTTGTTGAAGTTCCTTGATAAAGCTCTGCAACTCCTTTCCCTCGATATATCCATTACCTGGAAGAGTTCAGATCATCAGCACATGGTACCTCAGGCTGGGTTACATCAGATTCATGCCATGAAACGTCACAGAAAGATATTATATTGGCTTAATTGTAGTTAAAATCAGATACATGTCTGGTATAATCTTGCAAATCACATTAGATGCAATGCATTAGTGCTTTATTGCTTAAGAGTGAGAGATGCAACTACTAAAAGCTTTACAACTTCATGGAGCATAAATTCCATTATAAATCAAACCCTTTTGTTTTTGAGCTACGAATTAGGATTTATGGTTAAAACTACTGGTTTATCCACTTAAACTGTAAAACACTCTTCCTAGTTAATGGGGATCTGATGCCTATCCCTGGAGAACACAGGTAAGAGTACCCTGGATGGGATGCCACTCTCAGGGTTGCTGTTGCAGAGCTGTGGATAATCCACAACTGGTGTCCCCTCCCTCAGACATAGCCAATCAGCTCTGTGTGCGATGCCCATGCCAGCATGGTACATGTCTGACCTAATGTTGCATATGAAATTAGATACAAAGCTCTAAAAGATGAGCAAACGGTGAACAATGCAACTTTTCTAGCTTTTTTTTTATCCACTATGAAACAAGCTCTTATTTTAGGACTAGATTTTCAGATTTCTGCCTGTTAAGGGCCAAACCCACTGACCTGTCCATTTACATTTACAGCATTTAGCAGATGCCCTTATCCAGAGCGACTTACAATTGGTACAGTCTTACAATCCAAGCAATTGCTCAAGGTCTTGCCCAACAGTGGCAGCTTGGCAGAGGTGGGATTTGAACCCTGGACCTTCTGGTCCAGAGTCCAGTACCTTAACCGCTAGGCTAACATAGTCCCGTTAAAACATTTAAACATTAAAACATCAGAATCCATGTCATTAAATATATTTAGGGATTATTTATGAAGGTATAAACGTGAGGTAGAAAACCAGATTATATTTATGACATCATATAATCAATCACCATCACATCATCATCACACTGCACTGCAGACTAGATGTTAATAAAATAGATCGGATCTATCTAAAATTGAGCATATTTGTAATAAGAACGCATAAGATATGATTATCTAAACTTAAAGCACGTTAGATATAACGCATTATTTATGAACCTGTAAAAGAAGTGCACATATGTCTGAAATTACACAGAAATACTTCTTTTAATTTCTTATCGAGCTGAAAATCTTTTTGGAGATGTATAATTCTATGAAAAGTAACCCTTTTTTTACACTAACATTAGCGTAATATTATCTGTGTATTCAAAGTTTAAGCAGAAAATATCTATTGTATATTAAGGTCGTGTGTATTAAGAAATAAATATGCGTTCAGGTCCTAAAACAGTTTAAAACTAAGCTGTCCCTTATCAGATCATCATCACACTGCAGACTGGATGTCCGTTTAATGTGTTAAAGTATCAAATCCGCCTATTTATATCAGAATTATTTATCCAAACACGTGGTGACCGAACTGTCTGATACCATAATCATCTTAATTAAAATAGAAATTCCTGCAGGGAAAAAAACAACGAAACTTTGAAAGTTGCTGAAAAACCCCAACAGCAAAAACAAACAAAAAACAATCCTGGTTACTTTTCCTTTCCACATTTAAAACTTCATTCCTGGTTCCAGTACAAAGAAACAAGTTACCGTCGTTATCATAATGATGAAAGATATCCAGGAACTGAGAGGCAGAAATCTCCACTCCCTGAAGGTAAGACTTGGCCATGTTCTCCGGTCTGTTGCTGATGCTGCTGCTGCTGCACTCGGACCTATCCGCTCAGCTCGAGCTTCGTTCCAATATAAACCGCGCTTGCAGGATTACGCAGGGAGGTACGAGACAAAATTTCACCCACAAGCTTCTTTCGCTCCTCTACCGGTGCGGCGTCACGTGATGGACTCACCGACCCAGTCAACACAAAATGATCAGACGTCAACAAAACACAGCCTGTTTCAGACTGTTTTGACACGAGGGGGGAAAGGGGAATTTTGTACTTAATTACTGTACGTAACTTTTTTCTTAGGTATCTGTACTTTATTTCTGTAACTTAATACTTTTTAGTTTAACTTACTACATTAAAAATAGAAAAATCTTTACATTTACAGCAGATGTCCTTATCCAGAGCGACTTACAATTGCTACAGTCTTGCTTAATCCAAGCAATTGTTGGTTAAGGGTCTTGCTCAAGGAGCCAACAGTGACAGATTGGCAGAGGTGGGATTTGAACCCTGGACCTTCTTGTCCATAGTCCAGTACCTTACCCGCTAGGCTACCCTAGTCCTACGCTTTACCTTACTTTTTACTTCCTACATTTATTTAGGCAATTCTAGTCAGGCACCTTATGACGTGCTATGAGAATCCTACTTATACTCAAGGCATTGAAACTGGGGCAAGGGTGCACCTGCCAAAAATGACCTGCACCATGCTTCAAGATTTTGAAGGAGCTCTTGCAGAGCAGGTACACCTACAGGCATTAAGATTAAGATAAGATACATCTATGAGAGATCTTAGAGATTCAATTTCAGAGAATACTGCACCAATGGAAGCATCAAGTATTCACAAGGGTTTGCACAGGTTAATGCATTCTATTCCCCCCCAAAAATTATACACTTTACAATGATTTTCTTAATCAGACACTAGATATTTTCACATGTCCCTGGGACGGTGAATTCTAATTTCTGTGATGAATATAAATGTTATGTTTAAAAAATATATCATATTTCTGAAAGTCTTGTATAGGTGTTGTTAAATTAAGTAGAGTATGCAGTCCAACAACTGGGCAGTAGTTTCAAAGAGATAACTACTGTTTGGGTTAAATATTGTGATTTACTGCATTACTGAACATTGCATATTACATGTCTAGTTATGAGCAATGTAGCTGAATTTATTTAAACAATTCAAAGGTTTTGTATATTATGTCTGAAAATGTATTTTGTTGTTCCTGTGGTTAGGCAAAAATGGCTATTTAAGATGATAATTTGTATGATATTTTGCAGATGATTCATGTAGTTGTAGTACAAACCATTATGTACCCTCATACTTTTTAAAGAAATACTTTTACTTCAAGTACATTTAGTAACGTTTATTTTATACTTGTAATTGAGTAAAACCGATAAGCCGTACTTCAACTTTTGCTAAGCATTTTTTAAGCAGATCAGTAGTACTTTTACTTAAGGAAAGAACTTGTGTACTTCTTCCACCTCTAGTTAAAGGCCATGGCCGGTGCTCAATTTGTGCCAGATAGTGCCGGAACAAGATCGGGTACCTCTCATATTTGGAGAGCATGAGGTGCTTATTTATGTGGATCCAGCATCTCTGAATTTTTATGTATGAATGAAAAACTAAGTAAAAATTAGTTTTTGTGAGTAACCTTTCCAAAAACCCAAATGGCTCTTTTCCTTTGATGGAAGCTGCAGTCCTGGCATAATTAGATCATCAACCACCTTTTGGTTGCACACATGTCAGGAGTGCCAGTGGATGGCAAGGTATGGGTTTGTCCTAATAGACCAGTGATAGTGTTGCTGCTTGACTCTTTGCCCATAGACATGGCTCATGAATATCTCTAACCAGATATTCATGTTTCTGAAAGCTTCTATCATTGTCTAAAGCTGCCTTCCATTTTTAAAACTTTTGTTATGTAAAAGCTAAATCTTTGTACATTTTTAACCAAATCTGAGAAATGGAAATCAAAGAGATGCATCAGTTTTTACAGAATATTCAAGTCAGGTTAAAACACCGTACTTTGGGTTCCAAACGTGTGTTATGGAAAAGGTTTAATTTCAGTTTAATACTGGCTGTGACGGAGTGGTATTATTCAAGCTGGGAAAAAGCACTACTGACTGGAGCGACTGGACTCTGAGATGGTGTGGAGAAGATAACAGAGGCAGTGATGTTAACTTCAGTTTGTTTGTTTTCCTATTTCCAATAGCAACATTTTCTGGAATTAGATCCATTTGGATAGTGGAGTTAGTTTGTAATTTTTTGGTGTGTTTTTGAGTCCAGTGCATCAATACACAGGTATGCACCGATTAACGCAGAGTCCAATCCATTTCCATGTCCATTTGCTTTATCGGCCGAGGTCTTAAGAATTATAATAGGAAATAAAAATCAGTCTTAAATCAATCTTACTCATGTCTGAATGACAGAAAACTAGTAAGAGTGAAATCTCGTGGCCCCTGCTGACAGAAAACATAATCACATTCTTGAAACACTGAAAATTTGGTAATGTTTTTGGTAAGTGTTTCAGGTTTTATAAAAGATGCAAAGATAAGAATTTCTGTACTGTACAGTACTTTATTGTACTACACATTTTCATGTTGTGTTTTAATTAATAATATTGTTTAAAATAGTATGTACAAAATATCTAAACTGCTATGTGACTATGATATAATGTCTGGTCAATGTCCTTTTTGGTTCAATGTCTTTAATTAACATGAATTGTGCATACCTGTACTGTAGAGTGTACTGTATAAGTAAAATAAGGATCATATTGTTTTACTAAAACCAATATATTTTATTTATTAATATTTTATTTATTGTTTTACTGAAACAAATATACCAAAATGTTTGCACTGTGAAAATTGTACAGATTATATATAAAGGCAAAAGCAAAAACATCCAGCATAGTCTCAGCAATCCACAGTAGATTTTTGCAGATCGGATTTCATGACTTATAGTTGTTTTAGTAACCAAAGCACATTTTCTGTGTTTTGCGTGTGTTTTTGTGGGGTTTATTTTTGACTTGTGAAACGTATGGATTAAAAATGACATACTATGTAAATGTACTTTGTCAGTGCTTGTGTACATTTCTGTAGCGGCTTTGCGGCATTTTTGCCTGGAACTTGGCCTTAAGGTGAGATGAAATAATCTCAAAAGGCATCTACAATCCAAACTCGTTATCTCACCCACATCAGTTTCATGACTGTTTTTGGTAAGAGGCGAGGGCGACTTAATGATTTTACAAAAAAATAGACAAAGTGACATTCATACCTGATGCTGACAAAGTGTTTTAGTGAGCAGCCCGTGTGATCGTACAATCACATTTAAGTCAAGTCAAGAAAAGTAAGCCAAGCCAGATTTATTTATATAGCGCTTTTTACAATGGAGATTGTCTCAAAGGAACTTTACAATTTTAGATTATCTCTTAATATCTACATCCAATCCCAAATTGAGCAAGCCTAGGGCGACAGTGGCAAGGAAAAACTCCCTAAGTGTTATGAGGAAGAAACCTTGGGAGGACCAAGACTCAAAAAGGGACCCAACCTCCTTGGGCAGCGTAGATGATAAATCTAAGAATGAAACTAATTTATCTAAACTAATAAGCATTGGAATGATTGTTCAAATAAAATGTAAAATATGCACATCAGCATTAAGTCAAAGAGTACAAAGAGTCACTCTAGGATCCTGAGTCTAAACAGGAAAGTCCTTGGTGGCACTTTGTCCCCAGCCAACCGGAGGAGGTTGAGAGGACATTTACAATGTACATGTACAGTTTCGCAAATATGAGAAATAGTCCATGTTTGATGATAGTTTTTGTGGTGCGAAGCACATGAAGTCCAGTCTGCGATGAATAACAGCAAAGTCATTAAAAGATAAGTCTGTTCACTCCTCCGCCATCTTGGTAACGCTGCAAGGCAGTTATTTCCAACCATACAAGACCAGACTCCTATCTCTTTGAATGGGGAGAGCCCTATATATCAGAAACTTTAAAGAAAAATTTACGTTTTAAATTCATCTTCAGAATTGCTGGTATAATCTGACAAAAATGATATAACCTACTTGTGTTTCTGGGTTCAAATAACACAGACAAAATACAATTTTTAAGGTTATTCTGGCTACTGCGCATGTGCATCCCACCACTACAAAGGGGCCAAGACTTTCCGCCCCCTTTCCAACACATTTACTAATATGCCGATTGGTTCTTTCTAATGATGGGGCGGGGCTTCTGTAATACAGTCCCATTCATATTTCAACCAGTGACCAGGCAACTCCTTATATAAGGTCTCTAATAACATACAGGGGCTGTACATCATCCGGCATCGCTAGTTTAATGTAGGATTACAGTGCCTTCTACTGACGGTCTGAAACATGGCAGCTTAGCTGGGTATTTCATTACTGGCAGTACTTTTGCTACATTTTATGCTAGGTGAGATAAAATGCCCGGCGGGAAATCTGTCCTGGTATCACAGAGATAACAGGGGGTGAGATAACGATATTAGACTGTATTTCCAGTCTTGCAGATCCCCAGTCTTTGCAAAATCATAACCAGTGATAAGTCTGTAACTAAAAACTCTGGGACTTGTCTTAGACTGACTAAAAGACTAAAGTCTGTCACCCTCTCACATCTACAGACTTTTAAATGAGTCGGTGGTAGTCTTGGTAAAATACTGTATCAATTGACCCAGCATCCAGCCTGTGGTAGTCTCGCGCTTGTGTGGCAGTGTGGTCACAGGTAGAGCCGCTACACGCTGTGAGAGCACTATGTGAGTAGAATATCAATTAGAACTTGCTCTTCATGCTCTGGTTGGAGATGAAAGCACAGGACAAATCCGTTTCCAGCGAAATTCGAAGGTTATGTGTAACACCTGGCCCCGAAAATGACGCTGAATGATTGGACTTGCATCACGTGCGTCCCGAAGCGCAGCTGTCTGCGTCCTGAGGAACTGCCGAGTCATTCAGCAAACTCGTGCATACACACTCCTGCATGCTTTACACAGACGGGACACTCGGTTTTGTGTGTCTAAGAACTCATTATCCATATTATTCACTCTTAATTGTGACATCCTATTGTGTAACGAGGCATTTAAAAGTTAAAACGTTTTCGTTTGAAAGAAAACGTAGATGGAATGACCTTGAGACGTTTTTAGTCAGCATATGAGGTATATCAAGAAAATAGAATTAAACAAATGAGAAAATATACTTCGTTTACTTATTTATGCTGTATATTACATTTCATCTGTGAATGGCAGAAGTATTAACTTCTAGGATTAAACTTTTAATTTGAAGGTGAAATTGGTCAGGTGTTTCCAATCAATGGGATGATAATCAGGAATGACTGAGCACCCTGTTGTTTTTAAAGAACAGTAATTTATCAAATTCTGATCTTCACAATAACCATTTGTGGAAGTGTATCATGGTAAGAACAGCGGAGAATTCTGAAGACCTTAGAAAAAGAGTTGCTGATCAGGCTGGAAAAGATCACAAAAGCGTCTGATGGGCTATGTCTGAAATGGTCCACTCGTTTACTCATTCACTAATCCCTATATAGTGGGTTCTGTGTAGTACACTAAATAGAGCAGGAAGTGACACAAACGAGGGAATTCAGACAACACTTACTAAGGCCGGAAACAAATTACCTTGACCTTTCATCACATAAATCACCATAAACATCAACAAGCCTGCCTTGCTGTCACAAGACATGAGTAATACATTTTAGTGATGTTTTAATTTAGCTCACAATGCTGCTTGTCAAGCATAAAACTTTACTCGTTTGTCCGACGAACTAAAACCATGACGAATACATCAATATTAAATGCACTATTTTCACAAGTAAACACATTATTATCAACTGTTTGTAGTTTTATAGTCGTTAAATAATGTTTTGTACTTACATTTGTACACAAAATTTTCGTGTTTCGGATTTATCCGTCATCTTTACAGAGCAAAGCCAAAGGCAACGGCTATGTATTGTGGAATGTTAGTTCATAAGTAGTGTACATTGGTTGTCCACTATATTTACGGTGCATTATGGGTGACAAAGTAGTGTACTAGATAGGGAATTGATTTGTCCTTTGGAGAAGTCGGACAACCCTACAAAATGGCCGACACACTAAATAGTACACTAAATAGTAAATAGGGTACGATTGCAGACACAGCCCTGGACTTCACCAATTCACAGTCAGACATTGTTTATCAATGGAAGAAGCTCAAAACCATTGTTGCTCTTGCCAGGAGTGGTCAGACAATGAAGATCACTCCAAGTGCAAGTCATGTAATACTCTACAAGGTCACAAAAAGAACCAGAGTAACTGCTAAGCAACTACGGGCATTTCTCACATTGGCTAATATTAATTTACATTTTTCATTTTACAGCATTTAGCAGACACCCTTATCCAGAGCGACTTACAATTGATACAATCCAAGCAATTGTGGGTTAAGGGTCTTGCTCAAGGACCCAACAGTGGCAGCTTGGCAGAGGTGGAATTTGAACCCTCGATCTTCTGGTCCAAAGTCCAGTACCTTAACCACTAGGCTACCACAGTCCCGTTAATGCTCATGAGTCCACCATCAAGACAGCATTGCCCAACAATGGTGTGTATGGAAGGGTTGAAAGCAGAAACCCAACATTCTTCAAAAAGAACACTGCTACCCATCTACAGTTTGTTAAAGATCACGTGGACGCCTTGTGTATATATAAGACAAAAATGTATTGGTATAAATGAAAAGCGTGTTGTCTGTAGAAAGAAAAACACAACATTCCAGCATCAGAATAGCTTATCCCAGCTGTAAAGCCTGGTGGTGGTAGTGTCATTGTTTGGGCCTGTTTTGCTGCATCTGGGCCAGAATATCATGCCTTCATTGATGGAACAAAAAATTCTGAACTATGCTAGCAAATTTTAAAGGAAAATGTCAGGACATCCGTTTGTGAACTCAAGAGAAAGTGGGTCAAGCAGCAAGACAGTAACCCTTAGCACACAAGTCCACATAAATATCCACATGTTTTACAATTAAAATCTTTAAAAATCCTACAATGTGATTTCCTGGATTTTTTTTTCTCATTTTGTCTCTCATAGTTGAAGTGTAGCTATGATGAAAATTACAGACCTCTCTCATCTTTCTAAGTAGGAGAACTTGCACTGACTAAATACTCAGTGGCTGACTAAATACTTTTTTGCCCCACTGTATGCGTTATATTATATATACAGTATATAGTATATATAATATATATATATATATAATATAATATATATATATATATATATAATATATAATATATATATATATATACTCAGTATATATCAGTTGGTGGCAGTAATGTACTCATCATCAGAAGAGAGCTTGCACTATTGATTGCACCTGTTGCCAAGGTGACATCATTGTGACATCACTTCCTGTTGCTGAGTCACGTTGTGGAGTCCTGTTGGTGTTTGGTAAGTAAGGTGTATTTGTTGCACAACTTCAGGTCACTTTGGTTTAATTTTGTTTTTACAATTGAAGTTATTGGCTTTTACTACTTTGTCAGCATGGTTCTGTGCATGAGTAAATAAATGAGGATGAATCTGTATTACTTAGAATTAATGAATTCCTAGCATAGAATTCTACCTGTGTTTTGACTCAAAGGTATGATGTTGACGATTGTTATGGTTCCTGTAACCTGTCATTATTATTAATAATGCTCATACATTTTTTAATGAGGTTGAGCTAAATCACATACACAACATTAACCTGGCTGTTCAGCTGTGTGATTAATGAAATGTGTGTGTTTGTTAAATTAGTGATATTTTTCACTACTGGATCGTCCTTTCTGGAATAAACTGCAGGGTTGTGGAGGTTTAGCAGTTATGGTACAGGGAGGTATTTCAGAAAGCAGATTTAACAAATTCTGAGTTCAATCCTGAACAGATAACATGTAGTTCAGTCAACTTCGAGTTAATTTAACCCCAGAGTAAAGCTCGTGCACGAGAAGATAAAAAGCCCTAATTAATGGTACGCAGATAACGCATCATCGGGAGGAAAAAAGGGCTCGATCCTCGCACTTCACCCCAGTGGAGTTAGAAATAGGTGCATATACATAATATGTGCATACATTTAGGAAATAAACCGTACATAGAAGCAGAAAAAAAAACGTGAGCTGGCGTGGCAAAAAAATCCTGACTGAGTCAATGGCATGAGTAATAACTGAAAAAAAGTTTTATTCCAAGTGTTCCACTTATTTTATTTTACGTGTGTGTGTGTGTGTGTGTGTGTGTGTGTGTGTGTGCATGTTAATACATATGCAGGTGCAACCCAACAGAAAAGATAATTCAAACAGGTAAGGTATAATTTGATTTCATGCAATTGTGATGTTGTGTAGCCTACCCTACCTAATTAAACAATATTCAGTGCTTATGTCATATAGTGAAATTTCCTAAGAGAGAGAAATAAAAAAATTGTTCAGCCATTCCAACACTCCCAGTATTTCATATTGTCTTTTTGAAAGCTAGGAACTAAAAGGTCCTGCACCCTGCGAACGAAGTAGACAAGCTGGATTGTAAGACTCTAAGAGGTCACTCAGATAATGTGGGGTCAGGTCATGTAGAGCTTTATAAGTTATAAGAAGTATTTTGTAATCAATGCGGAATTTAACTGGTAACCAGTGCAGTGATTAATTTTGAAGTTTGAGTTAGCACTCAGGCGGCTGCATTCTGAACTAACTGAAGTTTATTTATAGATTTACTAGAGCATCCAGTAAGTAAGGCGTTACAGTAATCCAACGTTGAGGTTATAAACGCATGAACCAGTTTCTCTGCATCATTAAAATAGAGGATATTTCTAAGTTTAGCGATATTACGTAATTGAAAGAAAGCAATTCGAGTGATGCTGCTAATGTGCGCATCGAAGGAGAGATCTGAATCAAATATGATTCAAGTACCCAAGTTTTGTACAGATGGACTGGGCAATACTGAATAGCCATCTAGATTTAGGAGAGAACCTGTCTCTCACAGCCTTGGGTCCCACTAATAGAACCTCAGAGTTAAGTAAGAGAAAATTAAATGACATCCAATCTTTTATTTCCTTTACACAGTCCTCAATTTTATTGGTTGTAAGGCCATCATTTGGTTTGGCCGATGTGTACAGTTGTGTATCATATGCATAGCAGTGGAAACTAATGCCATGTTTACAAATAACTGAGCCTAGTGGCAGCATGTACAGAGAGAATAAAAGCGGGCCAAGCACTGACCCTAATTAATGCTGTTTCAGTACTATGATGGGGCCTGAAGCCTGACTGAAATGTTTCATAAATACCATTCCTTTGGAGGTAACTGCAGAGCTGCTGATAGACAGCTTTTTCTAAGATTTTGGACAGAAACGGTAGATTTGAAATTGGTCTATAATCACACAAGGGTCAAGATTGGCTTTTTAGTCAGTGGCTTGATAATGGCACACTTAAAGGATTTGGGCACACAACCAAAGGTAAGGGATGAATTTAAAATAACTAAAAGAAAGTTGAATCAGTTCATCTGAACACCAGGGTTTTGAGAGAAAAAAGTTTCATCATTCATCTAAAAGACCTTTTCAGTATCAGCCAGTTGTAAAACTTTCCTAAGCTTATATACAGCATATTTGCATAACTATGGGACCAGTGATCAGTTTCATATGCAAATTGTTGTAGTGATTAATTACAATGGCCACTGCTATTCACATAGGACTGGGGAATAGCTGCAATCATGGCATTGTAAGATGGTGAAAGGTGTAATCGTTCAGGGATGGGCATTCCCTTTTCACATAGATGGCCTCTATTACTCTGCGTTCAAAGCAGCATTCCTTCCTTTCTTCATCTACGAAGGAGTGGCAACTGGCCTGTAGGTGGGTGTAAGGTGGGAGTGGAATCCTGGCCTGATAAGGTAGCTCTTCTATGTTCTACCCTCTGTTTTGCCTGCTACTGTTTGGTTTCCCCAATGTACAGTTCCTGGCAATCCTCCCAGAACTTACACTCTGTTTGTGCTGGGGAAGCCGATCCTTGGGGTGGACCAGTTTCTGGCGTAGTACATTTTGAAAGCAACCGGAATGCTATGTTTGGAAAATATGCATTTCAGTTCTTCTGCTATTCCCATCATACGGAAACACCACTGGTTGTCGCTTAGTCAGAGATTGTTCTCCTCTATTCGACCTGCTGGAGCACTGTTTGGGCATCTTATCGGCTTTGACATAAGATCAGTTTACCGAGGACCACATTTACCCAGGGCCTGCTTGATGTGAGATTTCAGTGGGGACACTAGACATCTTGTGTCCAGATGAACTGATTCAACTTTCTTGGACCATGTCTGCATACTTATGGCCATCTAATAAATATAGTTTTATGTGAAACTTTACATCACTTTACAACAGCTGAGTTTAGATCGCAAATTACCAATGGTAACAGCGGCAGGAAAACTGAGATCTATAATGACTGGGAAACCCATCGTCCTTTGGGTGAGACCGGACAGCAAGATAAAAGTTTTTGTATACAAATATGTACAAAAATACAATTTGAGAATTGTTAAGAAATGAATGAAAGAATGAATGAATTTGGAGAACAGAACTCAATATAAGTAGATGTCTGGGAGTCTACATGTCTCACTCACACCAGGAGGCAATTAATAACAGATGCCAATCTCCACACAACACCAACCAAAGACCCTGGAGATGAGCCATGGAGCTGCCCCCTCACCACCCACCACCTTTTACATCATGACTTTCCTGAAATATTCAGGAGAGTTAGTGAAGCCAATAGCCTGCGGCACAAAGGACCAATAATATAAACAACTGCAGATCATTTCCGTTATATTTTCAAACTGAGACATCATAATGTTTTTTTTATTCTAGTGCACAACGCATTAGCTCAGCATGAAGCATATGACCCAAGTGTTAATTGCATTCCGTGTGTCTCTGTGCCAGGCTAATTCGGGGCTGAAACATCAAGTGTTCTGCCTCAAGTGTCTTTGTGTTTTGGTACCGTTATTTATTTATTTATTTTTTTGCTCTTAGCTCTGTGGTCAGAGCTCTGTGTTAAGCCTTATCTCTCAAGTTAATGCAGCTCATTTCTATGACGTTATTTCAGTGTAAGGTCTTGAACTCTTTTTGACCCTCAGAGTGTTTTATCCACAGGTGATGGTTTAATTAGACAGACCAGGTGCAGTGTCAGTGATACGAAACACACCCACAGAGCGTGATGCCAGTAAGTCATATATCGCAGCTTAATGTCCAGAGGCAAGTTGGTTACTGGCAATGAGAAATCCTCCATATTACAGACCTTTCACCCGAATAACATACAGTATATACCGTATATTCCCTTGCAAGTAACTAATCAGCCAATCACAGGGCAGCAACTCCGTGTATTTAGGCATGTAGTTATGATCCAAAGAGACCTGCTTAAGTTCAAACCGAGGTCCAGAATGAGGAAGGAAGATGATTTAAATCACTTTGAATGTGCCATGGTTGTAGGTGCTAGTTCTGTAGCTGCAGTTCTCTGGGTGACAATGCCAATGTTGATGCCAGAGGTCAGAGGAGAATGGCCAGACTGGTTTGAAGTGATAGAAAGGCAACAGTAACTTAAATAATCACTTGTTACATCCGAGGTATTGATCCAAAGCCATACCATGACAGAGCCTGGCTTTTGGACTTTGCTGATAATAGTCTGGATGGTCCTTTTTGTCTTTGGTCCAGAGCACATGGCATACATTTCTCTTGAAGAAGATCTGGAATACCTATTTGTCTGACCACAACACGTTTCCACTGTGTGATGATCCATCCTAGATGCCTCTGAGCCCAGAGAAGTCGATACTGCTTGTGGACATGGTTACCATAAACCTTTTTGCACAGTACAGTTTTAAGTGGCATTTATGAATGTAACTGTATTGTAGAGCTTGATAACGGTTTAATAAAGTAATCTCTTGCATATGTGGTTCTATCAGTTGTTGATGAATTATGGTTCTTGATGCAGTGCCGTCTGAGGGATCAGAGATCACGGGTCTTCAGTTTAGGCTTGTGCCCTCCATTCTTCTTTAAGGAACATTGTTTTTAAACATTTAAATAATTTTCTCATGCATTCATTGACAAACTGAAGATCCTCTGCCCATCTTTACTCCTCAAAGATTCAGCTTTTTGTGGACACTGCTTTGTAATACATCATGACTATTCACCTGTTGACATCTCCTGATTGAAATCACATCATTACCTAATTACTGGCCATAAATTTCCCCCATCTCAACTTTTTTGGAATGTGTTGCAGGCCTGAAATGCAGGAATGGATGTTTATTAACAAATGAAAGATCATGGGTTAATATTGTCTGCACTGAAATAAAATTCAGAGTAAATGTAGAACACTTTGCATTTTTTCTTTCCAAACTGTCCCATCTGTTTCTGATTTGGACTTGTTTAAGGGATTCCCAAATTCTTTTATAACCCACACCAGTTTTGTTCCCTATAGGTTGATGGTGCGCTATATACAGTAGTATGTAGAATGTGGGGATCAGTGAATAGATGTATCACGTGTTAAAATAAGTCATTAGCCTGAAAATGTCACTGCAATCACCCTGTGAACACATGAAATCAGGTAGCTTTTTTTCCAGCACACTTGAGAAATGAATATGTAGCCATGGAGTGTGATTCGATTTATTTAATCACACTCTGCACTACTTACAGGGTGATTTCAATGACTTCTTCAGCCTAATGAGTTGTTTTACTGTGATGAATCTGAACTAAACTGTTTCACTTACACATATTAATTACATTAATACTCATTTGCTAATTAGTTTTCTGATGTATTACTTAATGGGATATCTGCAGTTGGAAATGTTTTTGTATGCGTATGTGTATGCATCAAATGAGCTCCAACCTCTGTAAATGGACCAACAAACCAAACTAATTATGGTTCCTTTGTGGGTTTGTTTGTGGTCAGTGTAAGTTGTGCATTGTGAAAACAAAAACCGCAGTCCTCTTTGCATTTCGCCTTCGCAGGTAAGAACCTTGAGGCATGCTGTGCACAGCTGCATTGTTCACAGTTAAAAAGTTGCCACACATACATAACCACACCCAACTACAGTGGTGCTTGAAAGTTTGTGAACCCTTTAGAATTTCTGCATAAATATGAATCAAAACATCATCAGATTTTCACACAAGTCCTAAAAGTAGATAAAGAGAACCCAGTTAAACAAATAAGACAAAATATTATACTTGGTCATTTATTTATTGAGGAAAATGATCCGTCCACAACATTTCGACTGGATTAAGGTCAGGACTTTGACCATTCCAAAACATTAACTTTATTCTTGTTTAACATCTGTGTTAAACTGGTTGTGTGATTTAGGGTCATTGTCTTGCTGCCATGACCCAACCTTCTTTGAAGATTCAGTGCATGGACTTGACATTTCTTTAGATTCTCTGATAAATCTGAATTCATTGTTCCATCCATGATACCCAGAGGCAGCAAAAAACAGGCCCAAACATGATCTTCCACCCATGTTTCACAGATGGGATTAAGGTTCTTATGTGGAATGCAGTGTTTTCCTTTCTCCAAAACATAACGCTTTTTCTTTTAACACCAACAAGTTCTATTTTGGTCTCATACATCACAACAACATTATTCCAATAGCATTTGGCTCGCCCGTGATTTTTAGCAGAACTGCAGACGAGTAGTAAGTTTACTTTTGGCTGTCTCCCTTGCAACCCTGCCAGCACAGGCCATTGTTGTTCAGTGTTCTTATGATGGGGGACTCATGAATAACATAGCCATGTAAGAGAAGGCCTTCAGGTTGCTTAAAGTTACCCGGGGTCGCTTTTGACCTCACCAACTATACACGTCTTGATTTGGAGTGATCTTTGTGGTAAACCACTCCGGGGAGGGTAAAAGGTCTTGGATTTCCTCCATTTGTACCCACAATCTGTCTGACTGTGGATTGGTGGAGTCCAAACTCTTTAGAGATAGTTTTCTAACCTTTTCCAGCCTGATGAGCATCAACAACTCTTTTTCTGAGCTCCTCAGAAATCTCCTTTGTTTGTGCCATGATACACTTCCACAAACGTGTGTTGTGAAGAGCATACTTTGATAGATTCCTGTTCTGTAAATAAAACAGGGTGCCCACTCACACCTGATTGTCATCCCATTGATTTAAAACACCTGACTCTAATTTCACCTTCAAATTAACTGCTAATGCTAGAAGTTCACATACTTTTTCCACTCACTAATATGTAATATTGGATCATTTTCCTTGATAAATAAATGATAAAGTATAATATTTTTGTCTCATTCAGCTGTCTATGCTGTGGTCCTGCCACTCCTGCCAGAGAAGTATCCACCATAACTCCTTGACAAAAAAAAAAAAAGCATCCAGTCTAGGGTTGTTTCCTACCTTGCAGATACTCTACCATAGGCTCAATTTTGTTTATTTACTTCTGAGGTGGCGTGTCAGGTGGCCTGATGTGCGTCTGTGCATGTGAGTCAGTTCAAGAGCACGAACTGTCCAGGCTTCTGCACTTAAATTCCCAAATGTGCTATGGCAAATGGTCTGTGTAGATCAAACTGTCCCACATTTACGTTCTGTCATCTCTGGTTAGTCGTATATTATCTCCAGCTGTCTGTAGAGGTCACCGTGGAGAATACTCATCATTTTCTGAACGATTAATCTTCTGATGCTCAGTAAATTTGCAGCATTTCAGGTATAGTGCGTCTCGAAAGTGTTTTACAGCTTCGGAGCATGTCCATGCGTGTGCATGATCGTGAGACATTAACTTGCAACGTCTGAATTAGTCTGATTTCCCCAGTGGGCTCTGTGGTCGTTAGTCGCTTGTGCTTTGAGAGGATATGGGTACAGGACTTAAGTGCTTAGAGTTTAGATGGATGTTCTGTCAGGAATTAAAGCCAGCCTTTAAATGGACTAGACCTCCATTCCACATCGCTGCCAAAGGGTCACAGAACGAGTGGAAATGGCTGCATGCTTCTGCTGACTCAGACCGTCAGCAATGCAGTTCTTTGCATAAAACTCGAACAGAATTGCCCTAGAAAATCAATTGGGGTCATTCACTGTATTTAAACAGAAATAAGCAACTGAAAAGTGGTAATGCATGGATTTTTAAACCAGAGAGATGGCTGTGGCTCAGTGGTTAAGGCTCTGGTTTGCTAATCAAAAGGTTGGATGTTCAAATCCTGGCTCTGAAAAATTTCCCATTGTTGCCATGAGGAAAAAACCCATGACTATAGATTAGTTTGGATGAGATTGTCTGCTTAAATTGTAATGGGAAACTGTTAAACAATGGTACGTTTTGCATACGCACAGATTTGGCACCTTTCCAGAAGATCCACTAGGATCCACAACATTTGATTCATTAAAAATGGCAAAATATAGAACAGTTTGTGTTATCTGTCCATTTACAAATCAACAAAATGTTATTTCACCAGCTGTGCATACATACAGTAATGTGCAAAAGTCTGTAGCAATGGTATAATGAACATATATATTTATGTAGTGTATATTTCAGTCTCTTTTTTATTAGAATATAACCACATAATGTGTACTAACCATTAAAAATCAGCTTCTATAGGCTACAATGGCTAGTATTTAGTGTGCTCTCGCGCTACACTTGAGCAATAGCAGCATCTGACAGCTTCATCAGGATTCCAAGTTTACCCTTCTACACTCTGAAGAAGCTTGATCAGGAATGGTCTTCTTGGTAGGGTAGCAGTGAAGAAACCACTTTTCTTTCAGAAGAGGAACAGGATGAAGAGGTTAAGATATGCAAAGGTTACAAAAATTGGAATGAAGGTCAGTGGAAAAGAGTATTATGGAGTGACAGATCCAAGTTTGAAATTTTAGGGACTAATTGTCGACAGTATATGATTATTATACCATTGCTAAAACAGCAAATGGTGGCCTAAGACTTTTGCAGAGTAATGTGTATATACATTGCATATTCAGTATATGTTAAGGCAGATAGTGTTAGATAGATAGATAGATAGATAGATAGATAGATACTTTATTTATCCCGAAGGAAATTATTGATTATTATTAGTGTTGGTGCTGCACAGTCCTAACTCCAGTTACTGTCTGTCCTGGCTGGTATGTTCCCTTGCTTAAATTGATTGGTGCCCTGACCCATACCCACTTATTTATTTGAAAACTTTAAAGTAAAAAGGAAGCTATAAATGTCAACAATAAATAAAAAAAAACAAAATGGTCTCTACGTTAAATAAGAGATTACACCACGAGAGTCCAATTTCAATTTTCAATAAAAATAAAAGCAGTAAACTTCAAATAATCAACAAAAATAAAGTCAGTCATACATCTGATTAACCTTTTATAACCATTCCTTTTTAAATAATTATTATTATTATTATTATTGGGCGGTGCGGTGGCTCAGTAGGTAGCACTGTTGCTTCACAGCGAGAAGGTCCTGGGTTCAATCATTTACATTTACATCATTTAGCAAACACCCTTATTCAGAGCGACTTACAGTAGATACAGTCATACAATCCAAGCAATTAAGTTAAGGGCTTGCTCAAGGACCCAACAGTGGCAGCTTGGCAGAAGTGGGATCTGAACCTTCTGGTCCATAGTCCAGTACCTTACGTTTACATTTATAGCATTTTAGCAGACGCTCTTATTCAGAACGACTTACAATGGGTACAGTCTTACAATCCCACCAGTGGCAGCTTGGCAGAGGTGGGGATTTGAACCCTGGACCTTTTGGTCCAGAGTCCAGTATCTTAACCACTAGGCCACCACAATCCCCAGGTGGAGTGGTCTGGGTTCTTTCTGTGTGGAGTCTGCATGTCCTCCCTGTGTCCGGGTACTCGGGTTTCCTCCCACAGTTCAAAAACATGCTTGATAGGGTAACTGGTGTCTCTAAAGTGCCCCTAGTGTATGAGTGTGTGTATGAGTGCGAGAGTGTATGTGCCCTATGATGGATTGGCGCTCTGTCTAGGGTTGTTCCTGTCTTGCACCCTATGCTGCCGGCTAGGCACAGGCTCTCCCGCGACCCTGTTCAGGATGATGATGATGATGATGATGATGATGATTATTATTATTATTATGCTGGCACCTTCCGACCAGGGGCATTTCACAAAGCAGGATTTCTCAGTTAGACAGATAACATAAGCCCAAAGATGAGGATGGTCCAATAGGATGATGATGACGACTGACTCTGTCTGAAGGAGGTGAGGCTTGCCAGGGGATCATCCCCCGGCTCTGCAACGGTGACCCCTATCCAGTCCTGTGATCGGCCCCCATTCCATCCAGGTCCTGCTTACGCACACACCGTGTGTTTTCCAGGTATAGGCAGAGGGGCCCCCTCAACCCAGGCTAGGAAAAAGGGATTATTAGCATAACCGGATTATTAAGGGTGCCTGTTAGGTACCATTTATGTCTCTTTGGCAGTTCTTTTCACTTAGCTTGACCTATCCTCCTAGGATGGCTCTCCTGGGAGTATTAGGCTCATGATTAAGCTCCTCTTTTAAGCATCTCTCTTGTTAGTTCCCACTAGAGCGTTTATTGGACTGACCTTCTCTGTATTCTACTGTCATGCCCCTCACCAGGAGAGGCAGCTGGAAGGTGAGATGAGATAAATGATTGTAACATAATTTGCACCATAGTGGAACAGAAGCTGAAATGAAGTTGCTGTAAAAAGGATCATGGGAAATAATCTGTCTTGTTAATGTTCTAGTAACAGGGAAGGAAAGAAAAGCTACATGCATAAATCATTAGCAATTACTTTACATTTAGTCTAGCAAAGAGCTCTTGAGGGCAGGGAGCATGCAACGGTCCAACAAACTAAGTTTAAAAATTCCCCTGGAAATTACTAAAAGCAAAGACAGAGAGAGAGACAGAAAGAGAGACAGAGAGAATATGTTTGGCAGCAGTAGCCCAACATGAAGTTACTGAACAAAATGTGTGTATATTTTTTTGAGCAAATCCAACAGTAAATGGTGTCTCCATTTGTATTGCTTCATTTAATTTTCCATTACAGCAAGTCTAAGTAAAAATGATTAATTAGGTTTTATTCTGGATAATAATCATTTCTTATTTAATGCATGGCTAAGCAACAGCCAAATGGAATCCTTCAATTAATTTTGAGTAATTGATCAACTCTTAGCTGCCAGGTAATACACAGGATTGCAAATTAGATCTCATTTGGGGTAAAACAGCCTGTGTTCATGTGTTCATTAACCTTAGCCTCTGATATGTTGCTTAAAAGCACCCTCTAATAAAGGCACTTACATGTCCCCAAAGTGTGTAGACGCTGCATTTAAAAGATGAACTGCTTACAGGGCGGCCTGTATTTTTAAATGTAATGTGGCTCTTTAGCACAACAGTTGTTCCAGTTATTATTTTTGTACTGTATGTGTTGCAACAACAGTCACATCTTATTTTAGTTTTCTTTCATGTGTACTGTATAGCTGCTGGGTACTGAAGAGTATATATCGCCATTGTGTAACAGGACAGCTTTCAGGCTTAACTTTGGAAAATCGATTAAAAATCATTTTTGAGGGCCATGAGTATAACCCAAAGCCATGAACAATCCATCAACATCAGTGCGGAAACAGAAGTCAAATGTTCAAGAAGTCAAAACTGTTTGTCAAATGTTCTTCTTGTCGGTTCTGAAAGATAGAAAGTTTTGTACCTGGTGACAGCAAACCCCATTGTTTCTATTTAGGACTGGTAGTTGTATTTTAGTCCATGATTTCATTTTTTCTGTGCTATCAGATGAGGATAACCAGGCATAAAAGATTCAACATCTGGGTGTCAAAGTGTCATTTTCATCTAGGCTCAATGTCTCTGGTGGCTTTTGGTGCTGGTAATCTTTGTTATGTTTAGTAGAGGCTCCAGATACATTGGCCAGACAAGTGAAATTGAAATAAAAAATAGACAACAAAAATAAAAGTGGTAAATAAGATGAGTATATCTGCATGTGACACCTGACCAGGCCAGAAGACACCTCCTGGACTCAAACCAGGATCCCTACAGTGGAGGACTAATGTGGCCTGCTGTGCCACTTAGGTGCCTATTATTATTATTATTATTATTATTATTATTATTATGTTGGCACCTTCCGACCAGGACAAAGCAGGATTTCTCACTTAACCAGATAGGACTATCCAACAGGAATTTAAGGTGTCACATGCAGAAATGACTGGTTCTGTCTGAAGGGGGTGAGGCTTGTAACAAGTAACAATCACGTGACCCTTCTGTTCTCACCATATCATTGGGATTGCAGTATCTCCCAAGTACCTCTGAGCCGAGCTCTCTGGTTGACTGCAGATCCTGTACAACAAATGTGAGGAGCCCAGGGTTTATATTGGTCACCAATTTTACGTCCAAAACAGATCTCACAGTCTTTCGTACTAAGTGCAGTTGTGGTACGTCTTTGAGCCTTAAGCATATAATTGCCACAGATTTAACAGAATGCCATGAAGGTGTTATGACAAATCTTCCTGAAGACACTAAATCCTATTGCTAAGTATACTCACTATGTTATTGCCTGAAGAACATGTACAGTTGTGTGAAAAAGTGTTTGCCCCTTCCTGATTTCCTATGTTTTTGCATGTTTGTCACACTTAAGTGTATTGGAACATCAAACCAATTGAAATATTAGTCAAAGACAACACGAGTAAACAGAAAGAGCAGTTTTTAAATGAAGGTATTTATTATTAAGGGAGAAAAAAATCCAAACCTACATGGCCCTGTGTGAAAAAGTGATTGCCCCCTAAACCTAATAACTGGTTGGGCCACCCTTAGCAGCAACAACTGCAACCAAGCGTTTGTGATAATTTGCAATGAGTCTTTTACAGCATTGTGGAGGAATTCTGGCCACTCATCTTTGCAGAATTGTTGTAATTCAGCAAGGGTTTTTTCAGCCATTCAGAGGTGGACTTGCTGGTGTGTTTTGGATCATTGTCCTGCTGCAGAACCATAGTTCGTTCCAGCTTAAGGTCACGAACAGATGGCCGGACATTCTCCTCCAGGATTTTTTGGTAGACAGCAGAATTCATAGTTCCATTCATCACAGCAAGTCTTCCAGGTCCTGAAGCAGCAGAACAGCCCCAGACCATCACACTACCACCACCATATTTTACTGTTGCTATAATGTTCTTTTTCTGAAATGCTGTGTTACTTTTACACCAGACGTAATGGGATACACACCTTCCAAAGAGTTCAACTTTTGTCTTGTCAGTCCACAGAATGTTTTCCCAAAAGTCTTGGGGATCATCAAGGTGTGTTCTGGAAAAACTGAGCTTTAATGTTCTTTTTGCTCAGCAGTGGTTTTTGTCTTGGAACTCTGCCATGCAGGCCATTTTTGCCCAGTCTCTTTCTTATGGTGGAGGCATGAACACTGACCTTAAAACTGAGGCATTTGAGGTGTGCAGTTCTTTGGATGTTGTTTGTGGGGTCCTTTGTGACCTCTTGGATGAGTTGTCGCTGCGCTCTTGGGGGTTACTTTTGGTCCGCCGGCCACTCCTGGGAAGGTTCACCACTGTTCCATGTCTTTGCCATTTGTGGATAATGGCTCTCCTGTGGTTTGCTGGAGTCCCAAAGCTTTAGAAATGTCTTTATAACCCTTTCCAGACTAATGGATCTCAATTACTTTCTTTCTCAATTGTTCTTCAATTTCTTTGGATCTCGGCATGATGTGTAGCTTCTAAGGATCTTTTGGTGTACTTCACTTTGTCAGGCAGGTCCTATTTAAGTGATGTCCTGATTGAGAACAGGTGTGGCAATAATCAGGCCTGGGTGTGGCTAGAGACAGTGACCTCAGGTGTGATAAACCATAGCTACGTTATGTTTTAATAAGGGGAGGAGGGTCACTTTTTCACACAGGGCCATGTAGGTTTGGATTTTTTTCTCCCTTAGTAATAAAACACCTTCATTTAAAAACTACATTTTGTGTTTACTTGTGTTGTCTTTGACTAATATTTAAATTGGTTTGATGTTCCGAAACACTTAAGTGTGACAAACATGCAAAACAAAAATAGGAAATCAGGAAGGGGGCAAACACTTTGTACATCCAAGTAGCATCTGAAAATGTGAGCAGCGTTTATAGCCAGTCTGCCAGCATCTAACTTGACTAAACATGCCCAGGTATGACAACATTTGCATAGCACTTACCCAGGAATACTTGGACTTATCAAAACAGCTTTGTGTGCAGTAGACTTAAAACATGATGGGAAATCATAAAAGCTACAATAACTACAAAAACTATGTGATAGGAACATTTGAATGTGATTTTTGTGATCAGCAGCTTACACTCCATAGGAAAAAGGAAGCAACATCTTAGTTATCTAGTTATTATTAATAATAATAATAATAATAATAATAATAATAATAATAATAAAGCACATGAAAACTATGAGGCAGCTTGTGCTGCAGTGGATGGTTCCAGTAAGCCACAAATAAGCACCTTAGTCTGTTATGCAATACTCTGCCCCAGAATAACTTACCCTTACATCGATTCTCAGGCAGATCAGATTAGTGTGGGTTCAGTGCGTGACCTTGATCTATAGCTCTGCTTGTCCTGCTTATGCATTTCGAATGAACAGAAATGTCTTTCATTTTGTAATGCAGGTCATGTACCGAAACAGTGTAGTCAGCGTAGACTTCCATTTTAACTAAATTAACAATCATAGTGACTTATTTGTTTCATTATGCCAGCAAGGCTGTTTCGCTACAGCTTGAACATGAAGACTATTTTGATGCAAGTGTATGATTGTTTGGGTATAATTTAGAGCTTTATTTTTACAAATGAACTTGTCAGAACACGTACAGTGCCTAAAGAATATCGTTATATGCCTTCGGAATGGCCATTTTGTTCATCTTGAAGTCAATATCCATTAAAAACAATGGCTTTTTCCAGCTTTATTTACACATTTCCCTTTACAACATGCAAGTACTGTGTGGCAACAGTTCAGAAAATGCATTAAAAAATGAAAAACTAGAATAACAGGTTTGGAGAAGTGGTCAGCCCCGCAGTCAGTACTTAATTGAACCACATGTTGCTTTAATTACAGCCATTAGTCTGTTCGGATTTGTCTCTGCAGTTATTCACTTAAATTGGGAAATATCTGCGTATTTGTGCTTGCAACACTGTTCGAGTTCTGTCAGATATTCTAGTGAGCTGCACTGGACTGCTCTCTTCAAGTCCATCTACAGGTGTTCTATCGGATTTAGGTCAGGGCTCTGCTTTGAAGTACATTCAAAGAGCCTTGGAGCTTTTCTTCAGGAAAGACATTTCAATATATGGCCAGCAAACAGTCCACATTTCAATGTGATTGTGATGTATGGTGGAAATTTAAATATGGGTTTACAACAAGGCTCCGTCCTCCAATGCTGATGTGTTAACCGCTATTCAGGACAGATGGAACCAGGGGTCTGATTCATAAAAGCTTTCTTAAGACAAACACTAAGAAGCATGCAATTCTCAAAGAAAACTTAAGTTGTCATATATTATTTTATTATAATTATTTCCATAAGAAAATATTCATTGTTTTCTTATGTAGGCTATCTTGCATTTTACAGCTACCAATACACAGTGAGAAACACATTTTGCATTTGAATTTACCATTCTTTAGTTTAATCCACTCAGAGGACAGCAAAATGGAGAAAAAACATCAAACTAAGCTTACAAAAAAATTCGCAAACAAGAAATAGAGGTGATGGTGGAAGAAATGGTCAACAGGAAAAAAAAACCCTCTTTGGAAAATAATATTGGCCTTATTTCCAAAACCTAAACAGTTTAAAGTTTGGTCTCTTTAAACTGTTACTGCCTAATTGAAGTCAAGTCAGAGTTATTTCTATAGTGCTTTTTACAATCGAGCATTGTCTTAAAGCAGCTTTATAATTTTAGATTATCTTCTAATATCTAGGGCCATTTCCAAATTGAGCAAGCGTAAGCAGTGGCAAAGAAAAACTCCATAAACGTTATAAGGAGAAGTGTGAGGCTATCGTTAGGTTAGGAAAACATTTAAGAAGATAATGTTTTTAAGAATACCACTAGAAATATGTTAGAAAAGTTAAGAAAAAGTTTAAGAATTGAAGAAAAAACCACATACAAGAAGATTTTTTTTTTTTAAACAACTTTTGTGAATCCAGTCCTAGCCTGATGTAGAATATTATTTTTCTTTAGGGAAGCCCATGCCTCAAATAATTCAGGCCATCATAAAAGCCTGAGGAGGAGCAACAAAGTACTGATTGTAATTTATGTTGTTGGTGGTGGTAATTCTGTATTGTTTCCTATAATTCATCTGAAAATATCATTAAGTAAAATCATTAAATCTGTTTAAGCTATGCTTCATGAAGCCAGAATGGCCAGCTATGTGTTTTGTGTAATGTCAGTAATTTGTTTTATTGCTACAAATTAAAATGGGTGTGGTGTTTTGGGGTCATGTGCTTGGATTTCATTGTAAAACGTTCAGTCTTGGTCTGGGCCACCTGGGAGCCCCATTATAGGCATTGCCCCATTGAATTAGATAGATGCATAAATCCATAATGGCAATGTGGTGTAATTAAGCAATAATACAGGAGAGGGAGTGCTTTAACGCAAGATAGTGGCATGGGTGTGCTGCGGTCAAAGATCAGTACAGGATCGAAACATCTAGGACCCCGTTTGATTAGCGATTTTAAGTTTGTTTGATGAAGCTCTTAATGTTAATCTGATCAGTCAGAAATGTAAGGACAGAGCTACAGAGCATCAGCAGCTTCTCTGGGTTAGAGCTGGACTTACAGATAACAAACCTGTCAGAGGAACAAAGCTCTGATCAGCCGCGGATGGGGTTTAATGAAAGAGCCGAGTTTAACTCCAGCAAACGACGTCTTTGTGAGGGATGAAGCTGATTCAGCATTTTTGTTGATGGGACTAAAACTGATCTTCAGTCTCGTTGCTCTTCAGTCGAGCTGTGAATCCATTAAGAGCCGGACGTTTGATTTAAAGTTCTGACTTTGTTTGGCTTTTCCAGAGCTTCCAAATCCTAAAGGTGATAAACCTTTGGCTCAGGTTGGTCATTAATCACTTCATCTTCCAAATTTAAATAATTTTCAAAACCAATAGATTTTATAAACTAATTACAGCTTTCATTTCGGCAGGGTTTTACGTGTGTCATTATAACGTAGCTGGTTTTTAGGGCGGGTGTTGTTGCTGGGTTACATGTGTATGCCACGGAGTAATACTTATAGAGCGTTGGTCAGAGTGCCATTATCGATAATAATGTCATGGGTAAAATGTCTCTCAGCCAATCAGATTGCAGGGTTGGATCTAACTGTGGTATAATTGTAAATAATTGCCCAGATGCATTGCAAAGAGGTCTCTAAGTCTTGTCTCATCTTTCTAATACAATCTCTGACAGCCTTCTACTATAATATTTAATAGTCATTATTTTTTCTGCAAAAAGTGATGGTGTATTATGTACAGTCTAAACTTACCTCGCCCAAGTCTGTGTCTTGGCTATTTTTGGCAAGGGGCAATATTGGCGATTAAACGAGGTCACAAAATAATAGACAAAGTGACATTCATAGCTGATGCTGACATAATGTGTTTTACTGAGCAGCCTGCATGATTATACAATCACATTCACTATGTACATGTACGTACCGCCATCTTGGTCACGCCACCGGGCAGTTATTTCCAGCCATACAAGACCAGATTCCTATCTCTTTGAATGGGGAGAGCCTCCCTCTCCGATACATTTACTAATATGCCGATTGGTTCTGTCTAATGACGGGGCGAGACTTCTGTACTACAGTCCCATTCATATTTCAACCAGTGACCAGGCTCCTCCTCATATAACATCTCTAACAGACAGGGGCTGTACATCATCCGGCGTTACAAGTGTAAAGTAGGATTACAGTGTCACTTACTGACGGTCTGAAACATGGTGGCTGAGTGGGGTAGAATTTCATTACTGGCAGGACATTTGTCACATTTTAAGCTTGGCGAGGGTGAGAGGTGAGGTTTCGGGGTAAAGCACATGGGGAGAAATCCGTCCTGCCATCACAGGTGGCGAGAGACTGTATATATTTTGTTCTCAAAATTGAGATGTGGTGTTTAACAAGGTTATATTTGTGTATTTTGGTCCCTTAAACTACAGCTATAACAAAAAATCTCATTCATGATCTCGCATAGATGAGCATGGCTTTGCCATTTGAGTCATCTCTGAGTGTTTCCCCTGTCACTGTCACCTATGGCTGCTCATTTGGGGACGAGACTTGACCTTCTAAACTTGCTTTTTTGATTTGTTAGAGAATGGTGGGTTCAATGGAAAGTGTTGTCCATTAAGAATAGAACGTACCAATGGTCAATCAACTCTGCACTTTATGGACTGTATTAATAACATCCATTGGTATGGTATCTGTGTATCATTAATTCAGTTCACACTGATATCGAAGCATGTCTAGCTGCTGTTGAGGGTTTCCACTTGGTTCATGCGAGCGATAAAGGTGTTGAGCAAATTCTGGAGCAGCTCAGCTCTCATCTTGCTGATCTGAAGCACCTCCTCATGATTGACCTTCTCCTCCCGGCTGTAGTCTAAGGACACCTTGTTGGTGATGAGAGAGATTCCCAGGACTTGAAGGCCACAATGTTTGGCCACTGTCACCTCGGGTACTGTGCTCATACCTGCAGGAAATAGATTTCTCTTAATTAAATGGCACTTATCTGCTACATCTGAAAATCAGCCAACAAGAAGTTCATTTATAAGATGGGGAATGAGAAGAACTGGTACAGGGATAATATAGGTAGCCATTTGAGAAGCTTTCTTTAAGGACCGCTGAAGAGTCGTGTAAACGTGCAGGTTTCCCATTGTACAATTACTCAAGTGCATGTATACTTGTTGATCGGATTACTGACAAAATCTGATTTTCTACAGTTATCGGATTATTAAGTGCATGAAAATGCACTCAGTGTTATAGCAAGGTGTGACGCAGCTCGGCTGGAATCCCTTCACATTCCCCCTTGGTGAGTGGCTCATAGTCCATGTACACCATTTTGAAGAAAGGTGGCTTTGTCCAGTTCCTTTTTCCACCCTTGTGACACTTTTATTTTGGCCTGACCTGGCAGAAAGATGTTTTTAAATATGGCCGGTACTGCCTCTGCTTGCATTTGCTGTGCATCTTTTAAGAATTACGTTTCTAAACCAATTCTGTCACAGCCTACAAACATTTACAAACTGCTTTATCTAATTAAAAATAGTAGTTGTTGATCGTTGTAGTTAAATTCAGTTCATAGGCCTACTTATGTTTAGAGGAGGGAGAGAAACAAAGGCTTGTAAAAAATGTAATTAAGTTATAAGCTGGAGCAGTATGGGAGCAAACTTGAACCGAGAGAAAACAACAACGCTCCAACTTTTTAATAATCCGCTCCATCCCAAAAAACGTGCGACGCTGCACCACTCACATGCCCTGGGCCAGATACTGTACTCACTACAGGTGTCGGGGTAACCCAAATGATACACGCCACCTTACTCTACTACTACTTAAGAAAAATAAATTGTTGGTCATGCGGACTGTATGAGCGTAGCTATGATATCCCAGGCCAACTGCCATATATAAATGTGTGTTCATTAGCTGAATAGTGCATGTTTGTACTTTTTCTTACCTACTGAGTCACTGCCGAGAATATGCAGCATGCGTGCCTCAGCAATGGTCTCAAAGTTGGGTCCACTGACCATGCAGTAAACTCCCTCCCTCACAAAGTCAGAGTAACCCAGTTCAGCGCTGACATCCAAGGCTAGCTTCCTCAGCTCTTTACTGTAAGCATCAGACATGCAGGGGAACCGGATCCCAAACCTGAGGCAGATAAAGAATAATACCTAATGTTGATCTTCAGTAATGGATTTGCCAGATTTGATGTCCAATATTTGCTTACTCCATTTGATCTAATAATTGTGATTGCAGTCATACACTGCCTTCCTGCAATGAGATCTGTAGACCAGAATTGTTGTTTTAAGACTTATTATATTGGGTCTTTAAAAATTGCCTTATGTTTTGGCTCACACACTAAGATGTTCCTCTGCTTTGGCTCCACCAAAGCTGCTCTTCCATCACTTTCCAGCACACTGTTACCCAGGCCACAGAGGGCAGTAACTCTCGCCACCAAAACTTTCTCGCCGATGACACAAGATCCTACAGTGACTAAATAATTCCTTTATGCACTATTTATATTTTTTTACGTTATTCGATTCAATATTTTTTGTTATTTTTGCTATTGTCTTATATGCTATAGTTGAATAGTCTCTCTTTTATTATACTCTTCATAATATTTCATTTTCTCAAAAATATGTTTACAAAATATGTTTTATCTTACATAACTTAATGTAATTCTTCTATATATCATCTAGGCCACCCAAGGAGGTTGGGTCCCTTTTAGTGTCTTGGACCACCCAAGGTTTCTTCCTTGCAAAGTTCAGGGAGTTTCTCCTTGCCACTGTCACCTTAGGCTTGATCAGTTAGGGCTGTGAGCCTAGACAGTTGTAAAGCTAAGTCTTGTATGGAGGGGTAAGAGCTATTATTTTCAAAAGTCAAAAAATAACTCATACCCTTGTGCCCATGGGCTTATGTTTTGCATAAGACTATATATAATAACTGAAACCACCCCAGCCAAAACTCCTCCATCCTAGCTCTTCAACATTTCCTTCTACCTTCACCTTTTCGGTTCAAATTAAAAGGGACTATGAACTCCAACCCAAATTGTTCATCTTACAATTTCCACTCATGAACTGTATCATTCCTCCAAATAACCTAAAGCCTAATTTAGGCAGTTTGAGCATTCAGCCAGCATTACTGTAAGTAGAACATCAAGCGGTTGATTTCTCAGACCCTACCGTTCATCATTGGGTCCACATAGTGGATGTTGTCCAGCAAATCCAGGCAGGTTAACATGGTCCTTAATGATCATAATGTCTCCCACTTTAAAGTCCTGACACAGCCCTCCAGATGCATTGGTTACTATAATAGTCTCCACTCCCATCAACTTGAAGATCCTCACAGGGAGCGTGACCTGGAATAACACACAGTCACATGAAGCGCCTTTAATACAGAATTAGTGGAAGTCCAGGCTCAGATAATACAGTCTTGTGCTACTTTTCGAGCACTGCTAGTCACATTACATGGTTTTGTTTGCTTAATAAAAGTTAACTTTGCGAGAAATGTACAATGCCAAATCATAAAAAGTTTGGACTGTATGGAAAATGCAAATACAGCACAGCATTCCTTACATTTACTTTGACTTTTATTTTGGTGGTGTTACTAGACAACTACTTGCACTGGGGTACACAGAACTTAGAAGGGAACAGCTTGACCCCTTTGCTTGCCAATCAGTCATAGGGGCATGGCTGTCCATAAAAAATAACATTAAGTGATTTAACACAAAAGTGGGCCATGGATGAGAAATGAAAAACAAATTAACCCTAAATAATTATTTTATTGCATTAACTAGACATGTAGCTATGAGCTATTGTTACTATGATGGAAAAAAACTAAAAAAAACTGGTTCTGACTGCTCAAGCCATTGGGCAGATGCTGAGGTATTATGGGAAGTGTAGTGGTTGTACTGAATTTGCGTGACGTGTCCTGTAGTTCTGCTCAGCAATCAAGGATTAATAGACTATTTACCTCTGGTAATTTTAGTGGGGCACAGCAACATTTTACTGGGACACATGCCTTGATGATACCCCTGATTTATTTCATTGTAGACAGAATTTAAGATATTTCCTTTTTTCATTGGTGAACTTCTTTTCATTTGTTAATAAACAACCATTCCTGCATTTCAGGCCTGCAACACACTCCAAAATAGTTGAGACAGGGGCAATTTTAGGGCTAGTAATGAGATAAAAAACAACTAAATAATGATGCGATTTCAAGCAGGTGATGTCACAGACTTGGACTTGGACTTGGTACAAAACCAGTATCCACATGAAGAAACCTTTGAGGAGCAAAGGATAGGCAGAGGATCTCCAGTTTGAGAAAACATTAATATTTAAAAACAATGGACCTGAGCAGCAAGCACTGCCTAGCTCTGTTCCTGAGCTCGCCGTGCCCATTAGCTCCGTACCTGAGCAGCTAGCGCTGGCAAACTCTGTATCTGAGCTCACTGCACCCATTAGCTCCGCAACTGAGCAACTAGCACTGCCCAGCTTTGTATCTGAGATCTCCGCACCCATTAGCTTCGCAACTGAGCAGCTAGCGTTGACCAACTTTATAACTGAGCTCGCTGCGCCCATTAGCTTCGCAACTGAGCAGCTAGCACCACCCAGCTCCGTACCTGAGCCCACCGCTCCCATTAACTCCGCAACTGAGCAACTAGTACTGCCCAGCTTCGTATCTGAGATCGCCGCACCCATTAGCTTTGCAACTGAACAGCTAGCATTGCCCAGCTTCATAACTGAGCTCACCACACCCATTAGCTCTGCAACTGAGCAGCTAGCACCACCCAGCTTCATACCTGAGCTCGTTGCTCCCATTGGTTCCTTACCTCAGCAGCTAGCATCGCCCAACTCTGTATCTGAGCTTGCAATGCCCATTACCTCCGCAACTGATCAGCTAGCACTGCCCAGCTCCGTACCTGAGCTTGCTGCACTCATTAGCTCCATACCTGGGCAGCTAGCATCGCCCAACTCTGTATCTGAGAGTGCCACGCCCATTAGCTCTACAATTGAGCAGCTAGAAACCGCCCAGCTTCGTATCTGAGCTCACCGCACCATTAGCTTCACAAACTGAGCAGCTAGCTTTGCCCAGCTTCATACTTGAGCTCGCCGCGCCCATTAGCTCTGTACCTGAGCAGCTAGCGCTGCCTAGCTCGGTTCCTGAGCTCGTCGGACCCATTAGCTTCATAACTGAGCAGCTAGTGCTGCCCAGCTCCTTACCTGAGTTCACCACGGCCATTAGCTTTGCAAATGAGCAGCTAGCGCCGCTCATCTCTGTACCATTTTACATTTACATTTTACAGCATTTAGCAGATGCCCTTATCCAGAGCGACTTACAATTGATACAATCTTACAATCCAAGCAACTGTGGGTTAAGGTCCTTGCTCAAGGACCCAACAGTGGCAGCTTGGCAGAGATGGGATTTGAACCCTGGACCTTCTGGTCTATAGTTCAGTACCTTAACCGCTAGGCTACCACAGTTCGCACAGGTACCTGTACCTGATCAGGTAGCAGTGCCCAACTCTGTATCTGAGCTTGCTGTGCCCATTATCTCTGCAACTGAGCAGCTAGCGCTGCCCAGCTCCATGCCTGAGCTCGCCGTGCCCATTAGCTTTGCAACTGAGCAGTTAGTGCCACCCAGCAAGCCCATTAGCTCTGTACCTGAGCAGGTAGCATTGCCCAACTCTGTATCTGAGCTTGCTGTGCCCATTAGCTCCGCAACTGAGCAGCTAGTGATGCCCAGCTCCGTACCTGAGCTCGCCACACCTATTTGCTCTGTACCTGAGCAGCTAGCATCGCCCAACTCTGTATCTGAGCTTGCCACGCCCATTAGCTCAACAACTGAGCAGCTAGCGCTGCCCAGCTTTGTATCTGAGCACACCACACCCATTAGCTTTGCAACTGAGCAGATAGTTTTGCCCAGCTTCATACCTGAGCTCGCCGCACCCATTAGCTTTGCAACTGAGGAGCTGCAACGACTCTGCTCCGTACCTGAGCCCACCGCACCTATTAGCTTCACAAATGAGCAGCTAGTGCTGCCCAACTCTGTTCCTGAGCTCGCTGCACCCATTAGCTCGAGGAGCTAGCACTGCCCAGCTCTGTACCTGAGCTCGCCACGCCCATTAGCTTCACAACTGAGCAGCTAGCACCACCCAGCTCCGTACGTGAGCTCGCCACACCCATTAGCTCCATACCTGAGCAGCTAGCATCGCCCAACCAGCTAGCTCGCCGTGCCAATTAGCCAATTAGGTGGTAGTATCATGGTTTGGGCCTGTTTTGCTGCATCTGGGCCAGGACGGCTTGCCATCATTGATGGAACAATGCATTTTGAATTATATCAGAGAATTGTAGAGTAAAATGTCAGGACATCTGTCCATGAACTGAACCTCAAGAGAAGGTGGGTCATGCAGCAAGACAATGCCCCTAAGCACACAAGTCGTTCTACCAAAGAATGGTTAAAGAAGAATAAAGTTCATGTTTTGGAATGGCCAAGTCCTGACCTTAATCCAATCAAAATGTGATGGAAGGACCTGAAGCGAGCAGTTGATGTGAGGAAACCCACCAACATCCCAGAGCTGAAGCTGTTCTGTACGGAGGAATGGGCTAAAATTCCTCCAAGGTGCAGGACTGATCAATAGTTATAGTAATTGTTTAGTTGCATTATTGCTGCCAAGGGAGTCCCACCAGATACTGAAGCAAAGGTTCACTCCTATTTTGCTCTTTTTTAGGTTTCACTGTCAAAAACATTCTTTAAATAGCCTTCTGGCTTGTCCACGGGATCTTTAGCAAACTGCAGACAAGCAGCAATGTTCTTTTTGGAGAGCAGTGGCTTTCTCCTTGCAGCCCTGCCATGCACACCATTGTTGTTCAGTGTTTCCTGATACTTTCCACTCACTAATATGTAATATTGGATCGGTTTCCTCAATAAATAAATGACCAAGTACAATATTTTGTCTCATTTGTTTAACTGGGTTCTCTTTATCTACTTTTAGGACTTGTGTGGAAATCCGATGATGTTTTAGGTCATATTTATGCAGAAATATAGGAAATTCTAAAATTCTAAAGGGTTCACAAACTTTCAAGCAGCACTGTAGCTTCCTTAATTGCAATGCTAGCCCCCATCTGCAGAGAAGCTTTAATGGTTTAGAATGAGATCTAATCAGAATATAAATGTAGATGCATGTCTTTCTGGGGCATCACTGTACAACAAGTCCTCATCACCCAACCTTATTTATTCTCAGATCCTCTTCTGTTGCTTCTCAGGGCTAACGTTATAAGAATGAAGGAAGCTTTTCTTAAGCCCTACCACATCAGCTCTGTGGTAGTGGGATCCTAATTGCAGACTACATGATGGGTCACCTGTAGGTCAGACGCTCTGTTATCCTCTGTTAACCAGCACATCTTTCTACAGCTTTATAAAGTAGACTGCATGTTTGCACAGGTGTGGGCTTTTCCCTCATTGACACAGGCTGCTGTAAATAATGACACATCCCTCTTTATTGCCAAGATAGCAGCTAAATCGGAAAAAAAATAGCAGGGAGTTCTGATCAATCACTCACTCATGTGCAGAAAATTAGTCTAAATTGTACCATTGCTGAAAGGCTTTATGATTTTAGCTTTTTATGATGTAGTTCATTTTAATTGTGTATTGACAGTCAATACACAATTCAGAGTCAATGTACAGTGTTTATAGTCAATTCAAATGACTGAAATCTAACAAACTACTTTTTGTCTTGTAGCCTGAGATCAAAACTCATTAAAATAACTTATTCCAGCTGTATTTGCTTGTGTTTTCTTACAACCTTCAGGTAATATTTCATATTTCACAAAACCTCCTTTTCTTTAATTAAGGCTATCAGTCTGTTGGAATATGAATCTACCAGCTTTGCACCTATATTGGGGGATATTTACCCATTCTTCCTTGCAAAATTCTGTCAAATTTTGTGGTGAGTGGCAGTGGACAACTCTCTCCAAGTTTGTTTTTATGTATTTAGGTCAGGGCTCTGATTTGGCCTCTTAAGAACAGTGACCATAAGGTCACTGTACACTCTGCTCCACTCAGCTGTTCTTCCTCATCATACTGTTATCTTTGTACCATATCAGCGGCTATAACACCCCCTCACCCTTCTGTGCGGTTGACTGATCATGCCATGCCTGCCACCTATGGGACTAAATAATTTTGATACTCACCCAATACAGATAGTCTATATGCTATTATATTATAATAAATATTTATTATAATATAATAGCATATAGACTATCTGTATTGGGTGAGTATCAAAATTATTTAGTCCCATAGGTGGCAGGCATGGCATGATCAGTCAACCGCATCTATGCATACACACACTGGGACACTTTAGAGACACTCCTTAACGCAGAGAAACTAGGTATTTTACAAAATAAATTTTATAAACTGGGTGGCACGGTGGCTCGTTAGGTAGCACATTGCCTCACAGCAAAAAAGTCCTGGGTTCAGTCCCAAGGTGGAATGACCTGGGTCCTTTTTGTGTGAAGTCCGCATGTCCTCCCCGTGTCCATGTGGGTTCACTCCGGGGTCCTTCAGTTTCCTTCCTCTTTCCAAAGACATGCGAGTTAGGTTAATTGGTGTCTTTAAAGTGCCACTAGTGTGTGAGTGTACCCTATGATGGATTGGCACCCTGTCTAGGGTGGTTCCTGCCTTGCGCCCTATGCTACCGGCTAGGCACTGGCTCACCCATGACCCTATCCAGGATGATTTGGATAAGAAAGTGAATGAATTTTAAAAACTGTTATTTTCTTCAGTGTTGAGGGTCATAATGTGTAAATTCAGCTGAAAATGTAGATTATTGGGCTTTTCCAGGATGTATTGTGACAGGACATAATGGTTTTTCTAAAGTCACTGAATATGCTATTAAAAGTAAAGACCTTACATCAGTGTTGCTATGCTTAACAAAACCCTATGAATTCATTTTATTTGCAGAAACAATTTCGATTGATATCCATTGGCCAGCTACCCTGTTTAACTCAGGGTATTAGGTATCACTAGCTTTGCCTCCGATAGCAGGACAGCTTCAGGTAGGACGTGAACACTCTGATGGTCTGGTACTGAATAAGACAGATGATGGATTGATTTAATTCCTGAGCCATGCATTACTGAAGGGCTCTCGCCCCGATTTGGAGGCACATGGCAGCTGTGACGTCTGATTATAATGCATTGTGTCATGTTGTCAGGGCTGCAATTACACTGGCAGTTCTCCCACACTCCTGCTGGATGTCAATTCGTCAGCAGTTTAATAAAAAAAAAACAGCAGGTCCTTGGCACCTCGCGTGACAGATAAACGATTCTCAGGGTAAGCTGTGTAAATTTCCTAGATGCTCTTTTAGGCCAGGTTAAACGATCCCAGAACTGACCCCATAAACTCAGACAGGACACAAATCAGTATGCAGTGAAACATGAAGCTAATAGGCATTAAGAGATTTTACAGCTAGGCTCTGATAGTGTTGGAGTCAGAGACCAGGAGTGGCCATCAAAAAATAGGACCACCTTAATAATTTTAGGCTATATATCATTTATGGTCGTAGTTAAACAAAGGCAATATAACTTTTGGAAGCAAATGATGGTGATGATTCTGTTTCCCCTCTTCCCTCAATCAGAAGTCACCATTATGTTACCTGAATATAGCGACAACATCCATTCCATCCATTTTTATTATTAAATGTGGAAACATAACATTGTTTCAGTCTGTTAGGGGATTTGGGAGTATTTCTCTGACTCTTTTCTTCAAAACAGTGTCACTCCTGTCAAAAATTCAATGTTTGTCTCATTTATAAAAATATTCTGTAGAACTGTAATGTAAGAAGATCACCTAATCTGGATTAGACCATTGGGTTGGTGTCATGTGACATGCATTGATCTACAGATCTGAAATAGGACTCAAAATCCCCACTCCAAAGACTGCTGATGGATCTGTGGTGGCTTAGTGGTTAAGGACTATGGACTATGGTCCAGGGTTCACATCCTACCTCTGCCAAGCCACCACTGTTGGGTCATTGAGCAAGGCCCTTAATCCATAATTGCTTGGATAGTGAGACTGTATCAGTTGTTAAATTGCTCAGGATATCATCTTGATGCATGCTCAATAATCCAGGTAAGAAAATCCCAGAAGTTGAATCTGATATATCTGCTCTGCTCTGAGACCAGTGCGTGAAAGACTTGGAATAATACCTGATCTTGCAGCACCCAAGTCGCCAAACAGTGAACCAAAGCCTGCTCTGGATGAAATCTGCTCTGGATAATTGCTTTCACAATTAATGTAGACTGATACTTGGGGAACCTTGTAATCCTCAGTATTTAAAACCACCTCCTGATTGGATCCCCAACTCTGGCAAGGTGAGCTCTGTCAATTACTGACCTACGTTTCAGTCAGTGGCACCATTAAGCTAGCAGGTTACTGGTTCTAATTTGTGTAGTCTCTTTGTGTATTCACCGGATTACCTCAGTGCTCCTCGGGTGGGGGCTGGGTCTGTTTCAGATGACTGGATCTTATGTATGACTGTGGGTGTCCTTAAATTACAAATACATCTAGATAGTCTATTATAAGCTTGAGATGTGCAGTAAGAATTTTTTTTGTGTTTTGAGAAAATGTCGGTGTTCTTCTATTAATACGAGTGCATTTTGTACATACTGTACATTTTGTTCTTGGTGTGATCTTTACTCATTCCAGCACGAGTGTCCCTCCTCATGCTCGTGTATGCCAGTGATGTTGGGATAGGACAGGATCCTTCTCTCCAATATCAGCAGCCCCAGATTGCAGTTTCTCTCTATATGCAGCATGCTTTCTGATTGTGACGGATAAAGTCAATGAGCCATACAGGAGGTGCCAACTACAATCTGTTTTGCAGATAGGAATAGTTTTGCATGAGTTCAGTCGCCTTTGAGGAGTCAGGGAGAGCACCAGAGCCATTAGCTTAGAAAGATAAATGCTTTCGATCGCCAGTGTAAGCAAAAGAACAGGCCATGCAGTGTAAGCCGTGATTGGGCATAATTTACAACCACAAATGAGAAAATGTTGGGTCGGTATGGAAAATAAAATAAAGTGAAACTAATAAAATGAAGAAACCAGTTTGAGATGATTTGAGTTTTGTTTCGTGGTGTGTTATCTTGCTGGAAGTAGCAATCAGAAGATGTGCTCATAAAGGGTGAACATGGTCAGCAACAATACTCCATTACACCACCAGCAGCCTGAACCATTGATGAAGGCAGGATGGATCTATGCTTTCATGTTGTTTATTCCAAATTATTACTCTAACATCATTATGTTGCAGCAGAAATTGAGACTTCCAAGCCTATATGCTTCAAAGTGTGATGCTCTTCTATATACCTCGGTTGTAAGAAGTGGTTATTTGACTTATTTTTGCCTTTCTTTAATCTTGAACCAGTTTGGCCATTCTTCTCTGATAACAAGGCATCATCAAGGCATTTTCACCCAGAGAACTGCCCTCACTGGATATTGTCTCTCTTTTTACATCATTCTCTGTAAACTCTAGAGATTTCGCTGTGTGTAAAAATCCCATTAGATCAGAAGTTTCTGAAATACTCAGACAATTTCTGAAAATGTGCATATACAGTGGGCAAAAATATAGTAAAATAGTATTTAGTCAGCCACTGATTGTGCAAGTTCTCCTACTTAGAAAGATGAGAGAGGTCTGTAATTTTCATCATAGTTACACTTCAACTATGAGAGACAACATGAGAAAATAAAATCCAGGAAATCACATTGTAGGATTTTTAAAGAATTTAATTGTAAATCATGGTGGAAAATAAGTATTTGGTCAATAAATTTGGTTCAACTCAATACTTTGTAAAATAACCTTTGTAGATTATTTGTATGATATTAATAATATATAATATCACTTTGAGATGGTAACTCACTTACCTTGCACAACGAGTAACCCTCATACAGATGAAACCTCCCTTGCATGAAAACACAGGACTTGCCTTTCACTTGACCAAACACGAGCTGCCCATCGTGACCAGGAACTAAACAAAAAAAGAGACAGATGATTGTTTGTGAAGACTTATTCTTTTCAATAAAAAATCTGAACTGCGTTGGAATTAGCTAGATAACAAACCAATGAATTTCTGATTACATTTACATGTACTGTACAGCATTATCCAGAGCGACTTACCATTGGTACACTCTTACAATCCAAGCAATTGTGGGTTAAGGGCCTTGCTCAAGGACCCAACAGTGGCAGCTTGGCAGAGGTGGGATTTGAACCCTGGATCTTCTGGTATATAGTCCAGTACCTTACCCGCTAGGCAACCACAGTCCCACACATATGATCTGATATTCATCCATGTCTTAATAAAAGACGAGCATTTGTACTTTTCATTACTGTATTGAACTATTTGATTAATCTATGATTAATCTTTGCAGCTCTGTGGCTCGGTGGTAAGGTGCAGTTGCTGAAAATGGCAGGTCCTGAGTGCCTGGATATGGTCTTTCAATGTGAAGGTCAGGTGGTGTGATGGACTTGTGCCCTGTCCATAGTGAATTCTGGGACAGACTCAAGACCCTCCACTTAGATAAGTCAGGAGAAGCAGGGGTTAAAACAGGATGCTTTGCTTTGCCTTTCATTCAGACTTTACATTTCAGACTTTAACACTGCTTTATCTTGGTTTTACTACTATCCTAACTTTACACGTATGAAATTATTGCCTTAATGACTGCAATAAGTGTGTTTACATGCACAATCCGATCATAGTCGGATTTCTGCAGTTATGTGATTATTCAAGTGGTCATGTATACAGCATACTCCGATCTAGAAATCAGAGTGAAAGAGAGCTGGATTTTAACCCAGTAATCGGATTACTCACAGCACGTATACCAGTTACCAGATTATAATCGGTGTTTTCATTCTGCGCATGTGCCGAGCCTTGCCTCGTAGTTGCCAAGTTCATGTATTCTTATAGACTTTGCTTTATTTGGCCTCTTTTTCCATTGACTTTAGCAGTTTCTTTCTTGATGGATCTGGCAACCTTGGAATTAATCACGCCACGGAATTAAAGGCAGGGAAATGGCTATCGAACACTTTGGAGACTCTGAAATGCTGTATATACTTGAGAAAATGAATAATTTGATCATTTAATATTAAAGTTTGAAGTTCATGTCACATATTTCTGTGAGATTATTGGCTGGTTGTAAAGTAGAAATCAGATTACTGCGCTAGTCATGTAAACCCGGAGTGATGAAGTGCATGTGAACTTGTTTATCGGATTACTGACAAAAATCTGATGTTCTGCAGTTATCGGATTATTAAGTGCATGTCAACACACTCGTTGCCTTACTGTTGAGTAATGAACATTTAAATATTTAGAAATGCATGTGTAGTCTTTCATCTTCAGGATGCTGTTGGTTTTAATCAGAACATGGTTCATATGATCAGAGATGAGAGCAGACTCAGACGTCTGGGCACATATACAACCTGCACCACCAGTATAATCAGATTAAATTGAACATTTTGGTCAAAATGAGCTTTTGGAGACGTCAAACACTTCACATATTTGTTTAAACTGGATGGTCAGTGTTTAAGTTGTGTAGAATCAGTTTGTTCGCAAGAACAACAAAGCTTCAGTCTCATTTCTTTTGTCAGTCTAATACACCATGATGTATGAAGCAATATAACAATAAGCTGGTGCCTTTAAGCCATGTCCAACCAAAACAAAAAGTAGACTGCAGTTGAAATATTTGCTCGAAAGCTTATTAATAAATCATAAGTAACCCCATTATATTCTCATGTTCCGTAGTTGTGACCGGCGCGCTTCGAAGAAAAATAGCTAATAATAAGAGTTATGATTTAAGTAATAAGAGTTAAGTTATCAGAAACTTAACCAAAAGTGTGTGAGTAGAAGGGTAAAATATTTCACTGCCAGGTCCGGCTGACCATATCTGAACACATCTAACCTTGGCTTGAGCCTGTCCTGCTTAGCCCTACAACCTGCACTGTAATGAGACAGCAGCTGGATAATTGCTTGCCTTGTGTAAGCTCTGACAGATGGCTCTGAGAAACAGACGGTTATTGTAGCAAAGAACATGTATTATTTAAAAAATGTCCAGAATTAATGAGCATATTAGCAGCTCAATCAGCGTGTGCTTGGTACTTTCAAAAAGCTCAAAAAGTACCAAAACGGTAGGTTTAATGAGAAAAGTTAAATATTGTTTTTGACAATCAATGACTCTGAATTTCTGTTTAATGAAAGCTGCCTAACATGTACTAATCAGGAATCCACCGCTGCATTGTTGGATAAATCTGTAGATTGTCAGAAGGGGGAAAAAAGAAAAGCAATATTGGTCCAAAAAGGAGTCTTTGTCCATTAAGTGAAATTAAATTGAATTGCACTCATGTATAACTTTTAACAATAGACATTGTCACAGAGCGGCTTTGCAAAAAGCAGAGTCTAGACACAAACACAGTGGTAAGGAGAGACTTCTTAAGACGAAAGCTTGAGAGGAAGCAGGCTTGAATGTAGAACCAGTCCTTCTCTGGGAAACACAAATTAGTGCTTTTTCAATTCTAGCTTTCATATTCTTCTAACTTTTAAAACATCTGCTGTTTGACCTTCTATTGATTCCCTCACACAATGCTCTGGTTCAACACAATTATACAGTGGTATAACGGTTCTTGATCACCTCGGAACTTGTTGAATTCGATTCTCGACACATTTTGAAAAGGAAAATTTGTCTCGGGTTCTCGTTGTTTGCTCGGTACTCGACACACTTGCGTATACTTGTATGAGTCGAGTCGTGTGACTCGCTTCAGCCAAGACCCGAATTAACGATTGAGTACACAGGGATTCAGTGATCCAGGATCACAATAGCCCTTGCTTAGAGAAGCCTGTGTTTATTTATCGTCTACAGTACTGTATTATTAGTGCAAATAAGTCTCCATGGTTTCTAAAAAAGGTTAGTCTATAAGAGCCAACCAAAAGCAAAACAGGAATTGAATGCTTCAGAACACAGAATGCAGTTCACCAATAGAGTGATTTGCTTTTACTTTTCACTTTCAATCCATTACTCACTAAATTACATGAGATTTTTCGACACGCCATTACAAAATAAGTTTTTTTTTTTAATGATTTTGGCCAACTGCAGGTTAATCTAAGTGTTTTAAAAGCATATAAAGCATAGAACACTCTACAAAACACTCGTTATACTCCTCAGTTTATGATACATTTAACTTACGATGGATTTGTTGATCATATCTCCATCATGAATCAGGGAGCACCTGTACAGTACAACTCCATTAATGCTTATAATGCCTCATACAGGGTGGATTTTCTGGGGGTCTGGAACGGATTCATTCAATTTACATTATTCCTTATGGGAACAAGTTTGCTTGGTACTCATCATTTGTGGTTCTCAACAAGCCTTCTGGAACGAATTAATGATGAGAACCCTGTACTCTAAATACAGTTTATAGAATTCCCCCTTACCCAGGAGAAATTGTGTTATTTTGATAATTCACAGCAGAAATCGAGAATCATCAGAGCAGGCAATGTTTTTCCAGTCTTCTCTTGTCCAAATTTAGTGTTCCTGTTTGAATTGAAGCCTCAGTTGCCTGTTTGATGTGTTGTAAGATGTTTGATGAAGTTGTAAAAAGTTACTGAGAGTGGTTATTGGAGTTGCCTTTCTATCAACTTGAACCAGTCAGATGTATTTCTATAGCACTTTTTACAATGGAGCATTGTCTCAAAGCAGCTTCTAATATCTAATATCTAAGGCCAATCTCAAATTGAGCAAGCCTGGGTCTACAGTGGCAAGGAGAACTCCCTAAAGAACTCTTCTCAGACTCAAGACTCAAAACGGCACCCAGCCAACGTGGGTGGTTTAGATGTTATATGTAAGAATTAAACTAAGTTACAGTGTCTAATTAATATGTTTATAGCAGTAGTTTAAATAAACAGAAGCTAAATAAATATTAATAGAGATAACTTGTTTAAAATATAATATTTAATAATAACAATAGTGAAAATAGATTTTAAAAATATCGAATAAAATAATGTAAAAGGCCGCTCACTAATTTTTTTTTTTTTTTTTGTGCCATTCCCTGTAAACCCTAGAGATGATACTGTGCGTGAAAATCCCAGTAGATCAGAAGTTTTTGAAATTTCCCATCTAGCACCACCAACCATGCCACGTTCAAGTCACTTAAATCACATTTCTTCCCCATTCGTTTTGAACTTCAATAGTTCGTCTTGACCATGTCTACATATCTAACTGCATGGGAGTTGCCTCCATGTGATTGGCTGATTAGAGAGTTGAAGACACTAACAAGAATTTATATAATAATTTTACTGTCATATAGACCAATTATTATGATATACCATTTAGCCAACATGCAAAAATATCAATCTGTTATTATTATTATTGTGTTTGTTTTACTAACAACTCTAATGTCTATTAAGTTGGTTTAAATGCCTTGAAAAATGTGTAATAAAAACAAGCTGAATAATTCATAAAGTAAAATGCTTTTCATGATTAAAAGCCATTATATCAGTAGGCATTGTCAACACTCCAACCCGAGAATCACAAATAACCTAACTAATCTTACTGCCGCTCTATTGCTTTTTGATTTACGCAGCTATTAACCACAGAGAAACTTCAATCTACTTTATCACGCGCGTTCACACCTACGCAAGTCATTACGTGCATTTAAACAGCCACGTTTTGAACATTTGTACTTTGATTATTCACTTCAGCACATAAATAATTTAGTAGGTCCAAGATATAATAATATGAACCCCCTCTGGCAGAAATGATGCACTATTTTTAGCCAAATAATGTTTTATTCATGGGCAGTAGCTCATAATTCTCACAGCTCATGGCTTACCAGGACTTCGGCATGATTTGTTAACCACAACAAACCGAGAGGCGCAGTCGTGTCCTGCTACAGCCCCTTACGCTGCTCGCTGGCTTCTTTATGGTCAAATAAGTTTACTCTGCTGTGACATGTGAATAATAACATGAGCCTATTCTATTCATATTATTTATGCACATGTTATTAACTGAAGCATAATATACACACAGCTTTCTGAACAGATGAACACAAATGTACAGATCTGGAGGCTAATAAATACATACAATAAAATATTCGAATTATAAAGTGGGATCTGATCGTCACAGAGAAACACATTCGGCCTAAACTAATAACATGTTTGTACTTTTTATGTCTGTGTCAAATGCATTGATCGATCATTCACAGTCCAGTCTGGGAAGCGTATTGGCTAATTATTTATCTAAAGAGTTCCACTGAGTCAGATGAGACTTTGAGTCTGAGTTATATTGGTGTCATTTCCTATAATAGTATGAATATACACATATATCAACCTACAGAAGTGCTTTGTGTTCTTCTAAGTACACGTTACATCTTATGTACAAATAGGCAACAGCCTAAGAACACAATCCACCTTAAAACCCGGATTTGATGTAGGTAAAGGCACAAACAATCTTAAAGGAGAGGTACACTTAAAAATGTCTAAGTGGAATTGCAGTCTTCACTTAAGAGCTGAGTGAAAAGGTGAGTTTTTAGTCGCTGTTTGAAGACATCAACAGACTCAGCCATGTCAACAACCAGTGGAAGTTCAACGGTATGTGTTATGTAGGATGGATCTGAGATTAACAACAGGAAATTGCTACACCCTAAAGAAAGACTTATGGTGGAATCGTCTTCACCATCAAAACAACAAAATGCGATTTTGCTGATGAGCGGAGTCTTTTTTACTCGTACCTGTGCTCACAGGGAAATTGGGGATGTCCTCATAGAGAAAGACCTGCTTGTTTGATACGGTTTCTGCCAGCAGACCCAGTCCAGATCCACACACCACCGCTATCTTGGGTCTGTGTCTGGTCTTGTTCAGAAGCCACTCAGTGGTTTGCTTACACTCCTCAAATGACGAGCAGCAGCTGAAACAGGAGAGAGACAGTGTTCACCTGATTGTATCAAACTGAATTTAGGATATACAGACATATAGAGATGTGCAGATTTAATGTCTAAGCACTCCTCTTGGGTGAAATTACATGATTTGCTGGTTGGAGGAGGAAACGTATCCAAGTCTAACGAACACACATTTGTGGTATTAAACGTGTGTTATGGCATTGAAAAAGGAGCTGTTGGAGCTCATTAGACTGAAAAAGGTTAGAGAGGTTATCAATTACTAAAAAGTTTTTTAAGAACTTGTTGAATTCGGTTCTCGACACATTTTGACTAGAAAAATTTGTCTCGGTTCTTGTCGTTTGCTTGGTACTCGAAGCACTTGCTTAAACTTGTATGAGTCGAGCTGTACAACTTGTTTCAGGGAAAACTCGATTCACAATTCACGATTCAGTACACAGTGATTCAGTGATTCAGATTCACAATAGCTCATGCTCAGTGAAGATCTCTGCTGTGCTTATCGTGCTTTTCTTTATTTTTACATCTACAGTACAGTATTCTTAGTGCAAATGAATCTCCATAGATCCTAAAATGGTTAGTTATAAGAGCCAACCGAAAGGAAATCAGGAACGGAATCGTCTTGGCTTTCAGGCTGCAGTTAGCTTAGCAGCTACACTAGTTCATACGCTACGCTAGTTCGCGAGTTCACCAGTAGAGTAAGTGTTTTGCTTTCACTTTTCACTTTCAATCCATTACTCACTAAATTTCATGAGATTGTTCAACACTTTATTATAAAATAACCTTTGTTTTAATGATTTTGGATAGCTGTTTGTTAATGTAAGTGTTAATGTAAGTATTTTTTAAACACATTAATAGACTCCGCTATGATACAGAAGGCTATAGACTATATTAAACTCTTCAGTTATGATCGATTTGAACATATTCCCATCATAAATAAGGCAGCACCCGTACAATACAACTCCATTAATGCATATAATGCCTTATACAATGCATATAAGTCTAAGCAATGAATATAAAATAACAAATTACAAAATAAAAACAAGGACAAACGTGATAAAGAAATCAGGAGCACATATCACTTTACATTGTACGACATTTTTGCAGATTTTAAAGCATACATTTTTTAAAATACAAGTTGAAACCAAAGCTGAAACAGTGTAAATTATAGCTGTGTTCATTTCTGTAATTTTGAAAGTCAAACCAACGAAATATATCACTTGCATAATAATAACACAGAATAATTTATCCAAATCCATTAACCACAACATTACATTAACACAACATTAACCATAGAATCATATATATATATATATATATATATATATATATATATATATATATATATATATATATATATATATAAGCTGGCAGAAAAGGCATACCACGTATTTCCTTTGCTGTGCATGATCTTGGCTTCAGGTGGGACACTGGACCTTGTGAAACAACAGAAAAAAAATAGCATTAAGTCACTCTGCCTGGTTTATTCTCATTGGCAGAGCCTGTGGTGGGACAGAAATATTTGCTTAGGGTTTTGGATTGTATGGATCTGTACTTGTTTTAACTCTCCTAAAAAGTTTGTTGTCCTTGGCGGCTCAGCTGAAGGTTTCATCTTTTATTATGTCCTATAATATCTAGATATCACATGGAAAAGTACATGTATTGAACCAGGATGCTTAATGATAATTTTAAATTTACTTTAGAATTTACTTTAGTAAAGGGCAGTGGTGATTTAGTGGTTAGTGGGTACCTGCGTTACAATGAAAAGCTTGTTAAAGTCAGATTTATTTCTATAGGGCTTTTTACAATGGAGCATTGGCTCAAAGCAGCTTTACAATATTATATTATATTCTAAAAGGCCACTCCCAAATAAGTCTAGGGTGGCAGTGACAAGGAAAAATTCCTTAAATGTTATAAAAAAGAAACCTTGGGAGGACTCAAAAAGGGACCCGTCCTTCTTGGTCAGCCTAGATGATATACAATATATAAGAATTAAATTAAGTTATCTAATTAAAGAGTTTGTAGTAATAGTTTCAATAAACAGAAGCTAAATAAATATTAACCAAGAGAACATATTTAAAAATATAATCATTAATAATAACAATAGTGAAAATATATTATGAAAAATCTTGACTAAAATGACATAAAAATGTACATAAAGGCATTATTTAGTTCAGTACACAGAGTCACTGTAGGCGGGAAAGTTTTGGTGGCATGGTACCCTCAGTCAACTGGCGGAGGGAGAGTTACTATCCTCTGTGGTCTGGATGATGGTGCGCTGGAAAGTGATGGTTGTGGGTTCCCATTCTAGCTCTACCAAGCTCCCACCCTGGGACACTTGAGCAAGTCTCTTAAGCTCCACTGTTCCACCAGTGGACACTCGATTGGTGCAACAGTCTGACATGCTAGCTCACTGCCAATGGGTGACACAGGTTCGACCACCACAGTAGTGCCTTCTGGCCGGGGATTGATTAACTTTGTCTGAGGGAGGGAAAAATGACCCCTGCTGGCCCATCCAGGGCGCACTTTTGCCTGCGCCCTGTGATCTCTGGGTTAGGTGCCAGACCCCCTTGCTCACCTCTGTATGAAAGAAGCACCTGCTAGCTATTGTTTTCTAAGCTGAGTCACTTTTAAATCAATATGCACTTTTTATCATTTACGAATTATGTGTGTATCTGTGGGCTGCTGTTTTTATCATCAAGTTAAATTGGGCTGTTTACATTTGTTCTCTGAAGTGCAGAATAACAAGCACCAACGAATGACTCAGACATTGGCAGAGGGAGAGCTGGCACTTCTGCATTGGCGCACTCGTAATAAGAAACCACAAAGCGTAGCCGTAAAAGAACCTTATCACTCCTCTCTCAGGCCTACTTTCCTGAAGCTATGAGGCGGATTGACAGGGTCTTGGGTTAGAGAGGTGAATTTGAAAATCCCATATTAAACCTGACTCACCTGAGTTGCATACTGACACACGATGGCAAAACACATTATCTTTAGTGCTATTATCACAAAAATATACAGAACCCCTTTTGCCTTCAGAACTGCTCTCATTCTTCATGTCATAGATTAAACAAGGTGCTGGAAACATCCCTCAGAGATTTTGCCCCATATTGACATGATAGTATCACAGAGTTGCTGCTGATTTGTCAGCTGTACATCCATGATGTGAATCTCCTGTTCCACCACATCCCAAAGGTGCTCTACTGGATTGAGATCTGGTAACTGTGGAGGCCATTTGAGTACAGTGAACTCATTATCATGTTCAAGAAACCAGTTTGAGATGATTTGATCTATGTTACATGGTGTGTTATCCTGTTGGAAGTAGCCATCAGAAGATGGTACACTGTGGTCAGAAAGGGATGCACAAGGTCAGCAACAATACTCAGGTAGGCTGTGGTTTTAAACAATGCTCAATTGGTATTAAGGAAGTCGAAGTGTGCCAAAACAATCCCCCTACACCATTACACCACCAGCAGTCTGAACCGTTGATACAAGGCAGAATGCTTTTATGTTGTTTACGCCAAATTCTGACCTAATCATCTGAATGTAGCAGCAGATAGAGACTCATCAGACCAGGCAAAGTTTTTTCAATTGTTCAATTTTGGTGAGCCCATATGAATTATAGCCTCAGCTTCCTGTTCTTAGTTGACAGGAGTGGAACCTGGTGTGGTCTTCTGCTGCTGTAGTTCAAGTTTCGATGTGTTGTGCATTCAGAGATGCTCTTCTACACACCTCAGTTGTAGTGAGTGGTTATTTGAGTTATTGTTGCCTTTCTATCAACTCAAACCTGTCTGGTCATTCTCCTCTGACCTCTGGCATCAAAAAGGCATTTTTCCCCCAGAGATTTGCCCTCAGTGGAGATTTTCTCTTTGTCGGACCATTCTCTGTAAATCCTAGAGATATCTGTGAGTGAAAATCCCAGTAGATCATCACTTTCTGAAATACTCAGACCATCCCTTCTATCACCAACAACCATGAGTCACTTAATTAGCATTTCATCCCCATTCTGATGCTCGATTTGAACTTCAGCAGGTCATCTTGACCATGTCTACATGCCTAAATGCATTGATTGCCGCCATGTGTCGCCTTCCTGCTGGGCCAGGCATTGTAAAAGCATGAAGAGATGCATCTGAGGGAGGAGAGGCCAGATGGGGGATAATTCCGGCAACTAATATAGTAATCAAGCTTCTTATGGAGTTTCAGTATCTTCAATTATAGGTTGCAACTTTGTGCAATTGGTGATCGCAAAAACAATGAATAAACAAATAAATAACAAATATGGGTTGAAATATACAGAAAACACACATATTAACTTGAGCACCAAATCTGTTCCAAGTGTTAAGTCTCACTAATATACAATGCCTACTACAATCATCCCCTTTCATTTCACCAGTAAACATTGCATCATCGTCATAAGCATCATTTGAAGAGCATGGCTGAAGGAGGGTGAGCACAATACAATGTCTGAATGAGAGAGAGAGAGAGAGATGTAAAAGGTCTGTATTGCTAAAATTATGTTTGAAATTATTTTTATTATAATATACCCTACTGTATTTACTGTATCTGTTACTAGAATGTACCTAATTTATAAAATAAATGTGTGAGAGGTCTTTACATAGGAAATGCACTCTATGGATATATATTGGATGTGCTATGTAATGCAATTTTCAGTTTATGCAAGGGGTTTTGGAACGTATTGTTTACATCAAAGCAGGGACTGTTGTATGTATTTATACACAAAGTATATACAGTACTGTGAAAATGTCATGATCTACCATTAGACACACAATGCTGGTTGCTCTAAACCATGCCACAGCACAATTGTCCCCTCTCCCCACTCACCCACTGGCCTGTGCTCACACTGCACTTAAATGTTCTGAGCCTGAGTGTGCTTACATCACCACAATGCTACTTTTAGTGATGGAGAAAGGCACGCTTGCACAGCACAGTGTTCATTATGGTTGTACTTACTTTGTGGCTTTTTGGAATCTCGAACACTTTAAATAATTATTTCTTACAGGTACAGATCACCTAGTGTGAGTACTATAACAAGATTGTCTCAACTGAACGAGATGCTCGGCATAGGCTATAATGCTTTAAGAAATCAGCAGAATAAGATACTAAAAGCTAATATATAGGATTCATTATACAGTATGTCACTAGCAATTAGCGATTAGCCAAGTAGCTCACCTCTATTAGTCCCAGAGGTTTAATCCAACAAATAAGTTCAAACTGTGAGCAGACACAGTCCCATCCATGTTAAAGTTAGGTTTTAGCTTACTATGTCTTCACAGTGCTTCGTGTAGCTCTGAAGCTAATGGCTAATGTTAGCTGAATAGTTACAAGTTCTTGGTAAATAAGAGTTGATCTTTTACATAAAATTCTGAGTTTGTAGATATGCACAATAAAGACTTACATAGATTAATATACCCTACTGTAGTTTTCACTTTGTACTAGATTCTCGGTAAGGGAGAGCAGGATAACCGGGTCCAAGGTAATACCTATTAATGAGTAACACAACCGAACTTTCAGCTCTGTACACATGTTACATGCCCTTCATGTTTACTGTGTCTTGCAAACAAAGTATGACTAGACTGCTCATTGTCAGATTTATTACCCTGAAGGATTTAGAGAGGTCAGAGGGAAGGTGATAGGCTATTAGCTAAATGGAAACTGAACAGATGTTTCTGCTGTGTGTATGAGTGGGTATGTGGATGTGTGCTAAATGACCCAAAATATCAAAACAACCTTGGTCAGGATCACAAGGGAGGGTCTGAAACCTAACAATTCACTGAGGGACACCGTCAGCAGGGTACCTGTCCATTGAAAAGTCCCGTAAATGCAACACATATAAAATCACAGTGTTTTAGTGGATTTCCAAATTTTTCTAGTACTAAATACATTGTTTTGTTTATGTTTGTTTTATTTATGTAATGTTGCATTCAGCGTCAGTGGCTATTTCATAACAGACACAAGGTTACATTGATACACAAGGTTATACATACGCAGATCGGGCCAATTTAGTGTCATCAACTGTGTGGTCAAATTTGTTGGGGCACCTGTCCCAAGTAAACACAAGGCGCAGCTGCTCTGGACGGAACACAAGTCCATCACAACTTGAAAGAGGTGGGATTTAAACCCTGGACCTTCTGGTCCATAGGCCAGTATCTTAACCAATAGGCTACCACAGTCCCACTAGTCTACATCATCCAGAAAAATACGTTCTACCTAAATTATAAACAATTTTGCAAACACATTTGTTCTTTGCAGGGTGGCACAGTAGCTCAATGAGTCACTTCACAATGAGAAGGTCCTAGGTTCGATCCCAGGTGGAGTGATCTGGGTCCTTTCTGTGAGGTGTTTGCATGTTCCCCCTGTGTCCTTTACTCTGGGTACTCCAGTTTCCTCCCACAGTAGAAAGATATGCTTTAGGTTAATTGATTACACTAAAGTGTCCCTAGTGTGAGTCTGTGTATGTGCCCTACGTTGGATTGGCGCTGCCTAGGGTTGTTCCTGCCTTACGCCCTGTGCTGCCGGCCAACCACCGGCTCTCCCTTTCTAGGCCTATGCAGATAAGGAAATGACTGGATGATTTGTTCTCTGCGGAGGCTGTATTAACTTCTTTTCATTTGAGAATACCTGCAGAACCTGACCAGGGGTGCCCCAACATTTGCAGACGTCTGTAACTCATTACAGTAAATCCCCCAGTATGTAGCACATTGAGAAGGAAACTAAATGTAAATGCAGTCCCCCCACACACACACGCATTAATGTCATCTTTCCAGACACAATGCACTGGTGCTATCAACGCTACTCAAATTCTTTAGAGCAGATTGACTTTCATCAGCAGAGTAATCTTCAATTAACCTCCAACCTACATCATTACCAAGGGGCCAAAGGTTAATGAGTTGCTGAACGGAAATTCTGCCAAAAACACCAGAAAGTGATTACCAAGGCTATGACTATTTAGCAAAAATTTTAGTCCTGTGTAGGGAAAGGAAAAGGAAAGATAAACAACAAAGTCATTTTTGTTTATACAACTCAGCATAAGTCAGGAACCCCTTTCATTTCATTCATTTCTAATCAAAATGGCAATTATGACTAATATAATCATTCACCTGTTATTATTATTATTATTATTATTATTATTATTATTATTATTATGCTTTTCATAAATCCAATACTGTTATAGGGTTTATTTAGTAATATATTGAATGCATCCAAGAATGATAAAATAATAATTAACAAACAATAATAATAGTCCTGGGATGGTGCAACAGTCAATCCCTTACTTCTATATCAGCTCAGTTACGTTGTAAATAAGGGTCTCCCTCAATGTGAGAATAAATAAGGGTTGATTTACTAACTGAACCAAAAAATGTATTATTTAAAAAAACATTAATCTTATATGGTGGTTTTAAATAACCAAATAAGATAAAAAATGTATCTCAGTAATAATAAGAAACAAATCCAGCATGTAAGTGCTTGTACAGCAGAGATGATGAACGGCTTTAGTTAGTAGATTAAATCAGAGTCTTGATTTCATCTAGTAATAGAAAAGGCAGAACATATTAAACTTCATGTAGACCAGAATCATGAGGTACCAACAAATCTTGTGAGGGAACTCCTTGAGCAGACTTATGAGGGTCATTTTTGTGTTACTGGATATTTTTGCTTGATTATGTAATGACCTCTAAAATGCTTTTGACTGTCTCAAACATTTGACATCCTTTTTCTTTAAACTGAGCTGAAGCAGTGCCATTTGATCCTGATGCTGTATGCTGTGGCCAGCTCATTTTCATGGTTACATCGTTTGTGAATTAGATTGCTGCAGTATGAGAGGGTAAATGATAAATGACTTGTTTCATACAGCTGTGACATCTTGTTCTGTAACCTCTGAGATGCTGATAATGGTTTTGTATGGTTGGATTATATGGATGATCTCATGTGTAATGCAGGGTTAATCTATACCTGATGTCTGACAGAGGGCTGTTGAGGGAGTTGGTGAGACAGCCTGCTTTTCCAGACAGCTGTCACACACACACACACACACACACACACACACACACACACACACACACACACATGGTTTACTCGTGCTGAAACTAGAGATGCCCTGGTAGATTCACAGCCTCCTCTTAGTTCATTACTGAGACAAGACCCAAAAGAGTGTGTGCGTGTGTGTGTGCGTGTGTGTGTGCGTGTGTGTGTGCGTGTGCGTGTGCGTGTGTGTGCGTGTGCTTTTTGATTCAGCCACAGAGTCGATTGCCAGTAAAATATACAGTATTATTTAAAAGTTTGGAAAAGAAACCTGACTGAAAAGTACTCATACATTTTAAAGTAATCTATAAGCCAAAACCTATTCAACTCCTTCTTAATGCAAACATCCAATCACATGGCAGAAAACAAAGTTCAAACCGAGCATCAGAATGGGGAAGAAAGGTGATTTAAGTGACTTTGAACATAGCATGGTTGTTGGTGCTGGATTTCATAAACTGCTGATTTACTGGGATTTTCATGCATAGCCAACTCTAGGGTTTACAGAGAATGGTCTGAAAAAGAGAGAATATCCAGTGAGGGCAGTTTTCTGGGTCAAAATGCCATGTTGATGCCAGAGATCAGAGGAGAATGGCCAGAGTAGTGCAAAGCTGATAGAAAGACAACAATAACTCAAATAACCACTCGCAACAACCGAGGTATGCAGAACATCTCTGAATGCACAATACATCAACCCTTGAAGCAGATGGACCACACTGTATGCCCCTGCTGTCAGCTAAGAACAGGCAACAGAGGTTACAATTCATAGACTAATCAACATTGGACAAAAGAAGATTGGAAAAACGTTGCCTGGTCTGATGAGTCTCAATTTCTGCAGCTACATTCAGATGGTCGGGTCAGAATTTGGCATAAACATGAAAGCATGGATCCATCCTGCCTTGTGTCAACGGTTCAGGCTGCTGGAGGTGGTGTAATGGTGTGGGGGATCTGAACATCGTTTAAACCCCACAGCCTACTTGAGTACTGTTTCTGACCATGTTCATTCCTTTATGACCACAATGTACCATCTTCTGATGGCTACTTCCAGCAGGATAACACACCATGTCATTTATATTTACATTTACAGCATTTAGCAGACGCCCTTATCCAGAGCGACTTACAATTGATAGCAATTGTGGGTTAAGGACCCAACAGTGGCAGCTTGGCAGAGGTGGGATTTGAAGTCCAGTACCTTAACCACTAGGCTACCACAGTCCCAAAGTCACAAAAATGTCACAAAGCTTAAATAATCTCAAAGTGGTTTCTTGAACATGATAAAGAGTTCACTGTACTCAAATGGCCTCCACAGTCAAAGCTCTCAATCCAACAGAGCACCTTTGCGATGTGCTGAAAAATCTGCAGCAACTGTGTGATGCTCTCATGTCAATATGGACCAACATCTCTGAGGAATGTTTCCAGCACCTTGGTGAATCTATGCCTTGAAGAATGACGGCAGTTCTGAAGGCAAAAGGAGGTCCAACCCCAGCCACCATTATTTACATTCTGTTGTTAATACAACCTCCAGCACCTCACCATTTAAATATTAAGCCCTGTATATACAGTAGTTATACAGAGTCTGTGTGTATAATGTCTGCTCTGTATTCTACTGTTAGAAATGCTACAGGACGTCTCAGTCCAAATCTCAGTTACCAATTCTGTCCCGTTCATCCGGAACGACATTATTATTTGCTGCACGTGCTTTCCGGCAGTAACCATCATCACTGGCATGACATTCTCTCAGATTAGGTTAAACACCCAATCAGAGAGGAGTGATTGGGTAACAGAAGGCAATTAATCTGGACCACATTCTCTTACGTTTTCAGAAATCAGCAACGACATTGGTGCTGATCATAGAGAAGGTCATATTCCTATTAAGCTGACGTCCTTTGACGTACCCTTGGAGGATGTGTGAGAAAAGCTTCTCAAAAGGCGTCTGTCGTATCCATTGTATCAACCAGCTTATTTTCCTTGGCTGGCTACACTGTGTGAGAGAGAGATCAGCTGTCCCTGCCATCGCCTCGAATGATCTGAAACGTCGAATAGGTGAATGAGACAAGACCACAATGCATTAGCATCCCAACAACATTCAGCTGAAACAGGGTTATTTTTGGTCGCTGCGGTTTTTGGGCTGAAATTGAAGAAGGTTATTAGGCTGTCAGATGCAAAGTGCATTTTCAGTGCCTTATTGCTTATAGGGAATAGTGCCTGTGATGGGTTCGAATATGGGATCATTTGCAAACATAACAGCTTGACGTCTCCATAATGGCTGTATCGATGAGACTACACCACTCAGTCACTTATGGTCAGTGTTCCTGTGATTATAGGTTAGTGAACATTACACAGTCAATGTCTGGCTAGGAGACGACAATATTTGCACGATACAGTGGTGCTTGAAAGTTTGTGAACCCTTTAGGATTTTCTATATTTCTGCATAAATATTATGTAAAACATCATCAGATTTTTACACAAGTCCCAAATGTAAATAAAGAGAACCCAGTTAAACAAATGAGCCAAAAATATTATACCTTTTCATTTATTTCTTGAGGAAAATGATCCAATATTACATATTAGTGAGTGGCAAAAGTATGTGAACCTCTAGGATTAGCAGTTAATTTGAAGGTGAAATTAGAGACAGGTGTTTTCAATCAAAGTCTGCTCTTCACAACACGTTTGTGGAAGTGTATCATGGCACAAATAAAGGAGATTTCTGAGGACCTCAGAAAAAGAGTTGTTGATGCTCATCAGCCTGGAAAAGGTTACAAAACCATCTCTAAACAGTTTGGACTCCACCAATCCACAGTCAGACAGATTGTGTACAAAAGGAGGAAATCCAAGACCATTGTTACCCTCCCCAGGAGTGGTCGACCAACAAAGATCACTTCAAGAGCAAGGCGTGTAATAGTTGGTGAGGTCACAAAGGACCCCAGGGTAACTTCTAAGCAACTGAAGGCCTCTCTCACATTGGCTAATGTTAATGTTCATGAGTTCACCATCAGAAGAACACTGAACAACAATGGTGGGCATGGCAGGATTGCATGGAGAAAGCCACTTCTCTCCAAAAAGAACATCTGCAGTTTGCTAAAGATCATGTGGACAAGCCAGAAGGCTATTGGAAGTTTTGTGGACGGATGAGACCAAAGTAGAACTTTTTGGTTTAAAAGAAAAATGCTATGTTTGGAGAAAGGAAAACACTGCATTCCAGCATAAGAACCTTATCCCATCTGTGAAACATGGTGGTGGTAGTATTATGGTTTGGGCCTGTTTTGCTGCATCTGGGCCAGGATGGCTTGCCATCATTGATGTAACAATGAATTCTGAATTATATCATAGAATTCTAAAGGAAAATGTCAGAACATCTGTCCATGAACTGAATCTCAAGAGAAGGTGGGTCATCAACGACCCTAAGCACACAAGCCGTTCTACCAAAGAATGGTTACGGTTAAGTCCTGACCTTAATCCAATGGAAATGTTGTGGAAGGACCTGAAGCAAGCAGCTAATGTGAGGAAACCCACCAACATCCCAGAGCTGAAGCTGTTCTGTACGGAGGAATGGGCTAAAATTCCTCCAAGCCGGTGTGCAGGACTGATCAACAGTTACAGGAAACATTTAGTTGCAGTTATTGCTGCACAGGGGGGTCACACCAGATAACAAAAGCAAAGGTTCACATACTTTTGCCACTCACAAAAGCACCACTGTATGTGCACTACAATATTTATAATACAGCTCTCTTGCAAAGAAGCACGCATGCTTAGCTGACCCAGTCATAAAGGCTTTTCCTCTACAACATCAGGAGGATTCTACCATTGCTTTCCAGTGTCTTGGCATATCGAGACAAAATTATTGTAAACCTTTTGGGACTCTTGCAACTGATTCACAATCTAGAATGTCTGATTTTAAGTTTACCCACTGCTGTGTTCTCTTCACTGGCCCCCTGTAGCTAGTACATTAAAGTACGGTAAACTAGAGTAAAGTCTCTAGTCTGTGGTCATCTTTGGACTGGCTGCTTTATCATTCCTTGGCCAAACAGCCTGGTGTCTCTGGTGGGCTGTCCAGCTGGGCTGAGCTTTGGTCACTTTGACCTTATGACCTTTTTTGTGCATCCTTGCCTTGCTGCACAGGGTGCAAGGCAGTAGCTAACCTAGACAGGGTGCCAATCCATTGTAGGACACATCCAGCCAATCCATTGTAGGACACATACACTCACACACTCATACACACTCACACAGAGGACACTTTAGAAACACCAATTACCCTAATACGAATGTCGTTGGATTGTGAGAGGTAACTGGAGTACCCAGAGTAAACCCACACCAACAAGGGGAGGGCATGCAGACTTTACACAGGCGGAGTCCGAAACTGGGAATGAACCGTGGACGCTGGAGCTGTGAGGCAATATAATATTAATATTTTACTTATATATACTATTGTGTTATATTCTATGGTTTTATATTCTCTATTTATTATTTTTCCCATGATATTGAATTGTTTTTAATTTATATATTTTTTTTATTTGTTGGTCAATTATTATATTTTCTATAAATATGTTCTCTCTTTTCATTTTTATTTTGCTTATTTTATTTAAACAATTATTATAGACTTATTAGTTAGGTCACTTTAATTCTTACTTAAATCATCTAGGGAGCTCAAGGAGTTTGGGTCCCTTTTTGAGCGTTGGTCCTCCCAACCTCCCAAGGTTTCTTCCTTATAACGTTTGGGGAGTTTTTCTTTGCCACGGTTACCCTAGGCTTGCTCAGTTAGGGCTGTGGGCTTATATAACTGTAAAGCTGATTTGAGACAGTGCTCCACTGTAAAAAGTGCTATGGAAATAAACTATGGGAATATCGCTAAAAACAAAAGGAAGATAAGTATCAAGACTGGTACTGCACCCAGTGTGGTGGGGTGTTAGAATGAACTTCCCCTGACAGTCCAAATGGCTGTATGCATAATATGTATGCATGATAATATTTTGCAGATGTCATGTTCCTTCTTTTCACACAGAATATCGACATAGCATGTATTGTCACTTGACCACAGGTGCCAAAACATTTGTACTAGGCAAGACACGCTGAATTACTGTGGAAACCAAACCACAGCAGTGAGTCGTTCACCCTACAGAGAGCAGCACTCTCAGCTTTAGGAGGTTAATTAGAGCAGTGAGTGGTGTCCAACCACAGCCTGCTGATTTATTACTCACCATTGTGGGTCATGGAGTGTAACCACAAAGAAAGGTCAAGAACCATTGAGTGCTTGATGTGTGCGAGCGCTGATGTTGTTGGACATGTGCAGAGTTGTGTTTTTGTGTTTGAAGAGCAATACACAATCAACTTGAGCTATCAACAGGATGGTGTGCAGTAGCGTCTTCACCCCTAATGCGGTAAAGGTCATGCAGGTCTGTAAACAAACTGGAATCATCTGGACTTCTGCATTAGTGACTCATAAGGTGTGGACAAGATACACTGATATTTCGGCCATCGAAAGCATTGAGCAAAAAGAAAAAAAGGTCAAGGACAAGGACAAAGGTTTGACCAAGAAGTATTAAACAGATTTGAAATCCAGTCATCCAATCATTCATTGTCTTATCCGCTGGTGCCTAGCCGGCGTATTTAGTCAGCCACTGATTGTGCAAGTTCTACGACTTAGAAACGTGAGAGAGATCTGTAATTTTCATCATAGGTACACTTCAACTATGAGAAAAAAAATGAGAAAGAAATCCAGGAAATCACATTGTAGGATTTTGAAAGAATTTAATTATAAATTATCTTGGAAAATAAGTATTTGGTCAATAACAAAAGTTCAACTCAATACTTTGTAACATAACTTTTGTTGGCAATGACAGAGGTCAAACATTTCCTGTAAGCCTTCACCAGGTTGGCACACACTGTAGCTGGTATTTTGGCCCATTCCTCCATGCAGATCTCCTCTAGAGCAGTGATGTTTTGGGGCAGCATGGACTTTCAACTCCCTCCACAAATGTTCTATGGGGCTGAGGTCTGGAGACTGGCTAGTCCACTCCAGGACCTTGAAATGCTTTTTACGGAGGCACTCCTTTTTTGTCCGAGCGGTGTGTGTTTGGGACCATTGTCATGCTGGAAGACCCAGCCACGTTCCATCCTCAATGCTCTCACTGATGGAAGGAGGTTTTTGGCTTAAAATCTCACGACACATGGCCCTGTTTATTCTTCCCTTAACACGGATCAGTCGTCCTGTCCCCTTTGCAGAAAAAAACAGCCCCAAAGCATGATGTTTCCACCCCCATGCTTCACAGTAGGTATGGTGTTTCTTGGGATGCAACTCAGCATTCATCTTCCTCCAAACACAACGAGTTGAGTTTTACCAAAAAGTTCTATTTTGGGTTTCATCTGACCACATGATATTCTCCCAATCCTCTTCTGGATCATCCATATGCTCTCTGGCAAACTTCAGATGGGCCTGGACATGTACTGGCTTAAGCAGGGGGGCACGCCTGGCACTGCAGGATCTGAGTTCCTCTCGGCGTAGTGTGTTTACTGATGGTAGCCTTTGTTACTTTGGTCCCAGCTCTCTGCAGGTCATTCATCAGGTCCCTCCGTGTAGTTCTGGGATTTTTGCTCACCGTTCTCATGTTCATTTTGACCCCACGGGATGAGATCTTGCGTGGAGCCCCAGATCGAGGGAGATTATCAATGGTCTTGTATGTTTTCCATTTTTTTACAATTGCTCCCACAGTTGATTTATTCACACCAACCTGCTTGCCTATTGGCTCCCTCATATATTTCCGATTTACTTGGCATACTGTAGGTCTGTGTCAGGTTAGTAGTCCTGAGAACGCACTTTAAAACTAAAGGCGATTGAACTTTTCCTGCTTGTACCCCAAGACTCCGGTATGCTCTTCCTGTCAGTATTCGTCAGGTCTCCTTGTTATGTATGTTTAAGACTGCTTTAAAGACTCATTTTTTATGAATTTGTCATTTGGGTAAAGGGTTTTTTATGCTTTAATATTATGTTTATTGTTAGTGTAGTGTGTTCTGTGTGTTTTTTGTATTTTATGTACAACATCTTGAGAAGTCTTAATCTGCTGGAAGGTGATTTATAAATAACGCTTTATTTACTTTGCACTTTATGGTTGTTAGTTGAATTAACTTGTCTTCTGAATGTTTGAGAAAACTGCTGTACCTGGGCAAAATGCAGGCAGACATGGTAAGAACGTGCAAACTCTATGTGGAAAAGGTTAATCCACATGCATTCTGCTATCTGGTGATCTCACACTATAAGACGTTTCTATCAGCTGGAAAGAGATGGATGGACTAAGAGGTGTAGCAGCATTTCTGTAATCCTCTCACATTTGTTCCTGCCTTGTGCTCTATGCTGCCGGCTAGGCATTGGCTCTCCCGTGACCCTGTCCAGGATTAAGCAGATAAGAACATTAATGAATGAATGAATGAATGAATGAATGAATGAACAGGTGCTCCCTGTTTTATGATGAGGATATGATCCAGCAAATCCATCATAAGTTAAATGTATCATGAACTGAGGAGTGTAACGAGTGTTTGGTGGAGCTCTATACTGTATCACAGCGGAGCCTCTGATAAATAATGGTAATGTTTAAAACACTTACATTAACCTACAGATGGCTAAAATCATTAACACAAAGCTTATTTTATAATAAAGTTGAAAAATCTCATGTAATTGAGTGAGTAATGGATTGAAAGTGAAGTAAAAGCAAAACACTTACTCTGTTGGTGAACTCAGGGTGCTAGCTTAGCTGCTAATGCTAACTGCAGCCTAAATATCAGAGGTGCGGGCTTGAGTCACATGACTTGCGACTAGACTTGGGCTTGGAATCAGACTTGGGCTTTAAGACAAGAAAAGACATGAGCCATTGTTTTTAACCTAATAATTCATTTCTAGGTGTTAAAATAATAATGAATCCCATACCTAAGCCTTTTGTATTGCTTGCATGGTGCTGTATCTCTGTAACGGCAGGGAGCTAAGCCGCTCAGCTTTGTATAACTAACCTTTGTTTATCGTAACCTAGCACCGAGGGAAATTCTGCAGCCAGTTGCGGGAAACTTTGGAGGGGCGCCAGTGTTGACGCAGGCAAGAAACATGCTGACAAACATAATCATTCTGAACTATGATTTTGACTTTGCTGTAGTGGAAAAATAACGCAACATGTGGGATGAAAATCATAGATGGAGATGCAACTAGATCGAACTTGGTTTGACCTTTGAGGCTACACAAAGAACTGCACGTCTGTGCTTATATAGTTTACTATATAGTTTGCTTATATGAACACTAGCTAATGTGAACAGAGCTCTGTCCCAACAAATCTTTTATATTGTTGATTTTTTTCTACCTGTTCTTATCAAAAAATTCTCAGTAGCTATGGCAATTTCTGGCTATTGGACAACAATTTTCTGCGCACATTATATCAGCAACCAGACCTTGTAGATTTCATCTGCACAGCATTAGAGGAATACGTCTTTTTCTCACAACAGAAACTGCTTTGTTTGCTGGTCTGCCTTCATGTCCCATTGTTCCACTACAGAAAACCCAGAATTCAGAAACCTAAAAAAGTTTCTCATGTCAATCCTTTCCCTTTGTTGGAACAGAATCAAATTTAAATCTATCCTAGCTTATAACTCCACAGAAGGTTCTGTTCCATATTACTTCCATTCTTTCATTTAGAACTACACACCTGCAAAATAGACCAGCCCACTACAATCACAGCAACTCCAAAGTGAATCTGCCCAGCTCCCCCAATCCCATAAGATAATAAAAATATCTTAGAAATAGGACTTGGTGTCAAACTAAGGACTTGTTTGAAATATTTGAGTAGCATTAGACTCTACTCCAACAGGTAATGAATAATTACAGATTACTGAGTACTTACACCATTGCAGCAGTTCCTGTGGCTCAGTGATAGGGGTGCAACGATGAAATGACTAATAGTTGACTAAAATCGACTACCAAATTGGTTGGCAACTAATTTAATAGTCGATTCGTCAATGACGTCATGAGGTGTGTTTTTCACTTTAAATAGGAATGTTTTGACATTCCGCCTTACTGGTTGGTCGGTTTTTGTGTTTATTGCAATATCAGCGCATATACAGTGGAGCAAAAAAGTATTTAGTCAGCCACTGATTGTGCAAGTTGTCCTACTTAGAAAGATGAGAGAGGTCTGTAATTTTCATCATAGGTACATTTCAAGTATGAAAGACAAAATGAAAAAAAAAATCCAGGAAATCACATTGTAGGATTTTTAAAGAATTTAATTGTAAATCATGGTGGAAAATAAGTATTTGGCCACCCACAAACAAGCAAGATTTCTGGCGCTCACAGACCTGTAACGTCTTCTTTAAGAAGCTCTTCTGTCCTCCACTCGTTACCTGTATTAATGGCACCTATTTGACTTCGGGCAACGAAGGAATGGCTCCATAAAAAGCATTTCAAGTTCCTGGAGTGGCCTACCCAGTCTCCAGACCAAAACCCCATAGAAAATTTGTGGAGGGAGTTGAAAGTCTGTGTTGCCCAGCGACAGCCTCAAAACATCACTGCTCTAGAGGCGATCTGCATGGAGGAATGGGCCAAAATACAAAGGTTATGTTACAAAGTATTGAGTTGAACTTTTGTTATTGACCAAATACTTATTTTCCACCATGATTTACAATTAAATTCTTTTAAAAATCCTACAATGTGATTTCCTGGATTTTTTTCCTCATTTTGTCTCTCATAGTTGAAGTGTACCTATGATGAAAATTACAGACCTCTCTCATCTTTCTAAGTCGGAGAAATTGCACAAACAGTGGCTGACTAAATACTTTTTTGCCCCACTGTAGGCAATACACATAGCAGTGGTGGTGATTTAGAGAATAGATACTATCACATTAAAAATGTTTTAGATTTAAGGCCATTTCACACCGAGAACAAGAAAAAAATCATGTGATTTTTAACGTAGTGGAACCTTCACACCGATGCATTTTTTTGTCTAAACACTCTGAAAACTCACTTTCATATCGTCAACTTAAAAAGAGACAAAGACACAAGCAAAGATTAGTGCAGGAAGCTCTAGTTTGTGTGTGTTTTTTTGTGGGCATGAACAGATTAGAATGCACTTAAATAAACAAGAAAATGGTTCCATCCAGTCACTGGGAGGTTTATCACCATCATTCACCAGCCTTTCAGTTATTCCACCAAAACTGTTCTTTAATATCCATGTTTTATAGTCAGCGTGTTGCTTGTCCAATAAGTTCTTGTGCTCTGCTACTAGCAGGATGTTCTGCCTGACAACCAAGCTCTGATTGGTCAGCCTGATTTTAACGCATCCAAACAATGCAGAAATTACAACAGGCTCTGATAAAAAATTTTACGCAGCGTCGCAGTCCTTCAGTTTTGGAGTTGGTGTGAAGGACTGCACTGATATAGGCGTGTTCTTTTTCAAAACTTGACATGCGTTTTTTTCGTCCGTAAAAATCGGAAAGGCTGTCCGTAAAGGCTGATCACTACTTTTTTGTGGTAATTGAGTGGTTCATAATCTGAATAATTAATTATTTACGAGAAATAGATTATTCGAATATAAAAATAGTCATTTGTTGCAGCCCTACTAATTGGTATGAGCCAGTTGATGGAACCTGCAGTGTCTGATGGCTTGAGTTCAAACCCTTGGTGGGGCTTACAACGTGAAGTGGTGGTGCGTTTACATAACCCTGAGAGGTACTGGTGTCCTGTCCAGAATATAGCTCTGTCTGTGCCCAGTGAGTTCAGGGCTTAGGCTCTATACCCTCCCTGACCAGGATGAGTAGGGTTAAAATGTTAAGGACGTTTTGCATCATAGTATGTAAATGTAATGGTAAAAGATCAATATAGCTTTAGGGAAGCTTCATTTTTTACCTGTTTAGCTACAGTGCTTTCCATTTTATATTAAATGTTGTACAAAAACCCTCATTTATTTTACAAATGGAATGCTGTTTTGCAGTTTCTCTTTTATTAATATCTGTTCTGCACATTCTTCAAAACAAAAGATATGAGCCTCTTGCCTCACAACAAGCCAGGAAAGATTAATGGTACAGTACTTCAGGAGTGCAATTCATTCTGTTCCGGCTTATCTGACTGTGCGCTCCACATGGCTTTGAAAAGGCTCTTAACCTTCAACTGCTTGGCTCAACTGTAAGTTTCTTTGGATAAACGCCCTGGAAGATGTAAAAGTTAAGCACAAATGTGCTTTGTGACTAATTAATTTAAAGCTCTGGTATAGCATTAAACAAAAATCTGAACTAATAAGGGTGCTCAGATGAACCGGCGATCTAATTCGCTAGCCCACCAATGGAAGGACCTGGGATCATGCTGACATTTGAGTCATCTTGGTTACAATACAGTAGACTGCCCCTAATGACCTGAGACCACACTTACGTTTACATTTACATTTACAGCATTTAGCAGACGCCCTTATCCAGAGCGACTTACAATTGGTACAATCTTACAATCCAAGCAATTGTGGGTTAAGGGTCTTGCTCAAGGACCCAACAGTGGGCAGAGGTGGGATTTGAACCCTGGACCTTTTTGGTCCATAGTTCAATACCTTACCCGCTAGGCTACCACAGTCCCACAGCCACTTCTGATACTGGGGTTAGTATTGTCCACCTATATGTTGATGAGGAGCCACTGCAACCTTATGAGGCAGAGCTAAGGTTCTGGACTACAAATCAGAAAGGTGTGAGTTCATGGCAAGGCCCTGAACCCTGAGCTGCTCTAAATATAGTCTAACCTTGTTATCTCGCCCCCCCATTATCTCGCCAACCTCATCTCTCACCACCTGTGATGGCAGGATGGATTGCCTTCCATGCATTTTACCTCGAAAAGACCCCAACCTCACCTCTCACCCTGGCCAAGCTTAACATGTGGCAAATGTATTGTCAGCAATCAAATTCTACCCTGCTAAGCCACCATGTTTCAGATCATTAGTAGGTGTCACTTTAATCTTACTTTAAACTAGCAATGTTGCATGATGTCCAGCCCCCGTTTGTTATCAGAGATGGTATATAAGGAGTAGCCTGGTCACTGGAGGAAATATGAATGGGACTGTACTACAGAAGCCCCATCCCGTCATTAGAAAGAACCGATCGGCATATTACTAAATGTGTCGGAGATGGGGGCGGCAAGTTAGGCGAGATAACAAGTTTAGACTATATGCATCTGCTAAATGCTATAAATGTAAATCTAGGTCCTGAGTGTGAATGACTTGAAATGACTGAATTAGAGACATAGCATTAGCCAGGTGTGGATTCAAAATGAAATAAACAGCACAGGCACCGTGTGCTTCTAATGAGCTTGTTTATCACAGGAGGATCAGACAGACCCAGCGTACTTTCATGATGTCTGACAGCGCCTGAAGTTGTTGACTTCTCTATTTTTCCACATGGCTAACCCGAGCTGCTCTGCTATCTATGCACCACAGTGTGACACAAAGCCAGGCATATGGTACTCAGAAAAACGCTGACTTGGCATTTTTAACTGGCTTATTGTAATATAGTTCAGTGCTCGAATACGACTTGTGTGCTGAGTCAGAAAGTCATGTTTTCTGTATTTTCGTCCCTTTATGTAAATTCAGTAACTGACTGTGTCTGCAGAGTTGGACTGGCGCCTGGAAGCTGTCCTTGAAACCCAGTGCTGATGCCGTGCATGCAGAATAGGTGTCCATTGTTAGGCTGGGCTCACACACTCACTCAGACCTAAGTGATTTAGAGTAGCCAATCCACACATTGGCATATTTTTTGCCAATGGGTGGAAGGAAATCAAAGTACCATGAAGGAGCTGGGGGTGAATATGCCAAACACTTGCATTGTCATCTACATTGTCATCATGTCACCCCTAAACATGAGAAAGCATTTCTCAAACACTTCCAGTTCTGACACATAAAACGCCCTTCTAAGTAACCTATCTAGCTCTGTGTAGGTAAATGATTACAGGTGTGGTCTGATTAGGCACAGGGTCTTTACACAAGAGGGCATTAAAAGGCTTCCCCCGCTGCCCTATAAAAAGGCTCTCAAAGGCTACTTTTGGGTAGTGTACCTCTTGATAAGAGATTGTAGACTGCTAGACATGCCCCTACCAGTGGTGTTGTGAACATGTAACCTGGACTGCTTTGGACTGCAACCATACAGACTTTAGCAATGAATCCACATTCTGTTTGGGATCCGATTCTGTGGGAACCGATGTGTGTAATCAAATTTTTTTTTAAAGGGTACTCGGTTCTTGGAATTTCGGAACCCAACCCTATCCCTGCCTCTTTTTACATTGCGATTGGGTGGAATATGTCAATGTGAAAAAAGCTGCATTTAACTCCATTTTGGCAGTCTAGCAGAGAAAGTACAGTACATTAAAAGCTAGGAGTAAGACAGTGGACAGAATACGGCTGCAATTTTAGCCCTTCTTGATGAAGACAAGTAGTTCAAATTCCATCTTTCCAAGTGGTAAGGGTGGTGGGGGGATAAGGTGGGAAATATGTTTCCTTTGTACAGTTTGGTATTACAAGGAAATATGCACTCCGGTAACTCTAGTTACTAACATTGTGACATGGGAGTCTTGGATAAGCAGACGATTTGCGTGGTTCCAGTCAGAGAATATTTATTCTAACAGTTCCCCCAAAAAACATACAACCAAGGACAAAAAATGACAAAGAAGGTAATTCTAATAATAATAATAATAATAATAATAATAATAATAATAACAATAATAATAACAATAATAATGAAAATAACTACTATAATAAACAACCAAGGAAAACACAGCAAACCAAGACAGGGGAAGCAAACCCATAAGGCCGGCTGGGAGAAGCTACGAGAAGCTTTAGCCGACCAGGAGGGAACTACGAGAAGCTATTACCGACAGAGAGAAGCTACGGGAAGCTATAGCCAGCTGGGAGAAGCTACGAGAAGCTTTAGCCGACTAGGAGAAGCTACGAAAAACTTTAGAAGACTAGGAGAATCTACTAGAAGCTTTAGCCGACTGGGAGGAGCTACGAGAAACTATAGAAAACTAGGAGAAGCTACGAGAAGCTTTAGCCGACTGGGAGAAGCTACAAGAAACTATAGAAGAATAGGAGAAGCTACGAGAAGCTTTAGCCGACTGGGAGGAGCTACGAGAAACTATAGAAAACTAGGAGAAGCTACGAGAAGCTTTAGCCAACTGGGAGAAGCTACGAGAAACTATAGAAGACTAGGAGAAGCTACGAGAAGCTTTAGCCAACTGGGAGAAACTACAAGAAGCTTTAGCCAACTGGGAGAAGCTACAAGAAGCTTTAGCTGACTGGGAGAAGGTACGGGAAGCTTTAGCCGACTGGGAGAAGCTACGGGAAGCTTTAGCCGACTGGGAGGAGCTACGAGAAACTATAGAAGACTAGGAGAAGCTACGAGAAGCTTTAGCCAACTGGGAGAAGCTACAAAAAGCTTTAGCCGGCTTGGAGAAACTACAAGAAGCTTTAGCCGACTGGGAGAAGCTACGGGAAGCTTTAGCAGATTGGGAGAAGCTAAAGGAAGCTTTAGCCGACTGGGAGTAGCTACGGGAAGCTTTAGCCAACTGGGAGGAGCTACGGGAAGCTTTGTATCTGACTGGGAGGAGCTATGGGAAGCTTTAGCCAACTGGGAGGAGCTACGGGAAGCTTTAGCCGACTGGGAGAAGCTACGGGAAGCTTTAGCCGACTGGGAGGAGCTACAGGAAGCTTTAGCCAACTAGGAGGAGCTACGGGAAGCTTTAGCCGACTGGGAGAAGTTACGGGAAGCTTTAGCCGACTGGGAGGAGCTACAAGAAGCTTTAGCCGACTGGGAGGAGCTACGGGAAGCTTTAGCCGACTGGGAGGAGCTACGGGAAGCTTTAGCCGACTGGAAGGAGCTACGGGAAGCTTTAGCCGACTGGGAGGAGCTACGGGAAGCTTTAGCTGACTGGAAGGAGCTACGGGAAGCTTTAGCCGACTGGGAGAAGCTACGGAACACTATAGAGGAGTATAGAAAATGCGCTACGCTAATGCTAGGCTAACCGAGCTAATAGCAGCAAAGAACCACACAAGATGCTCACACAAACAATATGAAGGGCAGAAAAACAGAACTTGGATTGCGGGCACAGCTGTGGGTGAAATGAATAAGCGGGCGCAGCCACACAGCTGTAAGAAAGCAGGGAACGAAGAGTCCCAGGGACGAATGAGGCCGAACCAGAGGCAGTCCAGAGGGTGAAACCACAACAAAGGTAATCCAAAGCGCGACGAAAACAAAAGATAATCTACTCCGGGAAAAGGGCAAACGTAATGGCAGCACAAAACATAAATGAGCTAATGCCCCTGCAACGCAGTGGGGAGAACGCTGAGCTTAAATATTGTCCATAATCAAAACAATTTCATTTATTATATGCTTAATCCTGGTCAGGGTCGCAGTAAAGCCGGTGCCTAGCTGGCGGCAAAGGGCGCAAGGCAGGAATAACCCTAGGCAGGGCACCAATCCATCATAGGGCACACTCACTCACACACTAAGGGCACTTTAGAAACACCAATTAATCTAACACATATTTTTTGGGATGTGGGAGGAAACCCACACTGACATGGGGAGAACATGCAAACTTCACATAGAGTCCAAGGTTAGGATCGAACCGGGAGCTGTGAGGTAACCATGCTAACCGTTGCGCCATCGTGCTCGGGCACCTCATCATTTACAAATTAAGCTGTGGTTCAAACCTCATCATGGTACTCTGTTCATAGATTTTTTTTATGTAGTCATAAACCATCAACTTCTTCTTCTCATTTTTTTTCTGTCATGTCAATATATTGCCTCCTGTGGTTTTCAGATGCCCCACTAATTATCTGGCTGCTTGTTTAGCGATGCCTGTTCTCTGATAACCTTTCCACTCATGCAGGTAAGGCTTTCCCGTGAGAGGTGAGACCATTTTGGAAAAGGAAATACACCTTTAGTTTGGCATCACAACACTTTTCCCATTTCAGCACAGGCCATTGCTCTCATTCTAATGCAGGTCATTAATCTCAGGAGATTGTTACAGGTGATAATCTCCAGTTCCCTCTGTATGGGACTTATAATTTACAGGCGCTGAGAGGTGAATGAAAACAGCAAACGCAATGGGAAAGCGATGGAGGGTGAAAGCGAGTCGGTAATTACTTCTTTCCTCTCGCAGCATTCTCTCCCTCAGACATCAATTCCACCTGCTAAGCATCAATTTCCCCCCTACTGCAAGAAGTGGAATTGTAGAATGAAATGATCGGACATTATTGTGCAGTGTAAATGTATCAGGATTATAAGATCTGTGAAATTCAGAGTTACAGGAATTGTGGGGGAAAAAACAGAAATGTGTGTTTAATGAATATTTATTCATAGTAATAATGCATAAAACCTTCCAAAGCCTGCAAACCTGCCTCGATTTTAGCCTTTTCATCGTGTACATTGTGAGAGTGATGGAGCTAAACCATTAGCGTAATCTATGTCGTACAACAAATGTTATGTCTTTTGTGGCTTTTACCATTAAGACATCAGAATTTATGGCCATTCTCAAACATAAAACTTGGACCCCAAACTCTTCTCATTCCCATAATAGCAGGCCTTCCAGCTAAATACTATTATACCATGTTAGCAGGGATTTGTCAAAGGTAGCTACAAGTGGAATTTCGGTCCGTCATGAATTGTAAATGCTGCTTAAAATAAAATGTAATAAGTGTCATGGTCTGATTTCTCTACCAAAGGGACCAGAAGAAACTCAGAAACTTGGAAGGTGGAAACCCCTGCCTTGTTTGTCTGTATTGTATTTAATGTCACATTCAGCATCAATGGCCAGCTTAGCCACAGACACACAAGGTTACACTGAGACTAGTCATTTATACACCAATTGACCAAGAAGGAGTGAAACTTTGTATGTATGAATGTAATGATGATATATGTAAGTGATTACAGTATTAGAGCAGAATGATATGTTTATTGGGGAAAACTGTAGAATTGAAAGGAGGCTCCATTGCCCTGTTAAGCCACCTCTAACCTGGATAAGATGAGATACATGACATGGAAGCATACAGGCCCACAGATGTTGCAGCTGGGCCTGTAGATCCTGCACACTCGTTGCTGGTCCCATAAATGCTCGATTGGCGATAAATCTGGCGACCAGCAGACATTCCTGGGAAAGCCTTGCTGTGTGGGCGAGCATCATCCTGCTGAAAAATGCCAGTTGGAAGCCCTGCCATGAGAAGCAACACATGTGGCCGCAGGATGTCCTGCACATATTGCTGAGTTGTTAGTGTCCCTTATATCACTACTAGGGGTGACCGAATGTCGTATGCAATGGCGCCCCAGATCATCACACCAGCAGTTGGGGCAGTGTGTCACTCCACAGCAAAGGCAGGGTTGATCCTGTGCTTTGCCCACTTAACCACTCAGGTTCGTACCTGTTCCACCTGGCAGGTTCAAAGCTCCATTCCACTGGGATCAACATACCAAATTCCTGTTAGTTCCTGCCAGTCTCGGGTTGAGTTCAGTTCCATCTTTGTATTTGATGACTCCTCATCTGTTGATGCCAGTCTCGGGTTGAGTGTGTATGTTTGATAGCCAACACCCACACATCGGTGGTGTACCTGGAATAAAGTTGAGGGACTGCCAGTGGTGCCCCAGCAAGCAATCCACAGTATTTAGCAACTACCTTCTGCAGTTCTGCCAGGAAACAACCGTGTTTAAAGTTTTCACTTTGAGGATGGAACCCACAATGATTCTGACCACTTTATCGATTTGAGGCTCGTGTGGTTGCCAGGAACTTTTCAGAGGCTGGAAACTCTGCCTAATGTAATTTTCAAATAATAAAATTAGCCTTACCGAATTTAGTCTTACATCCATAATTTCATTTGAATATGTTGCTCTTAAAATACTTTGCTTTACAACCGCACTCTTACTTAATCAACCCACAAAAATGTTTTTCTTTTCCCTCTCTGAAATAGCTGAGCTACGTACACCTGTGGGTTAGTCCTCTTTCCCTTTTTTACTTTCCGGAGGAGATCTTCATATTAGTGTTGATAGTGACTATCTGGTTTCATGTTTCCATTTTACACAATGTAGTTTCCCCACTCACATTGAAGGCCATATTCTTGACCTAGTCCGTTTTTCCTCCTTGCATGTTTTAAATCTCAATCCTTTCCCTTTCTGAACATACAGTATGATCATTCTGTTTACAGCCTCTTTATACACATTATTTACATTTACATTTACAGCATTTAGCAGACGCCCTTACAATTGATACAGTCTTACAATCCAAGCTTGGCAGAGGGGGGATTTGAACCCTGGACCTTGTGGTCCATAGTCCAGTACCTTAACCACTAGGCTACAACAGTCCCTAGGCTACATTATTAGTAAGTAAAAGTAAACGTTTGCTCATACAGCACATTTAAAGCCAAAGTGCTGTACAATTACCAGCTGATAGAACAAACTATCATAAGCAGCTACACATTCCAGCGACAACAACACATAAAAATAACAATTATGAAATGCTGATCAATAGCAATATGTGTTAAGCTTCGCTTTAAAAAGATGAGGCATGCCTAATATTGAGAGGCTGCACCAATGACAAACGCCCAATCCGATTTTGTGATAGTGGTACCTTCGGTACACCGCTCAAGGCACAGGCACATACAAACTAAGCATGCCTACAGCGTACACAAGAACATGTCTGCTCAAGGCTTTGAAGACCATCAGTGCAATTTTGTATTGGGCTCAAAATGTAATGTACTTGAAGCCAATGCAATGATGCCAAGAATGGAGTAACATGCTGGCATTTTTTCGTGCCAGTTAACATTCGTGCTGCAGCATTCAATCTGAATTAATTCTAGACAACCAAGAGATGATTCATTTATACCATAATACAGTACAATGCATGACAATAGTCTAGCCTTGATGTTACAAACACATGACAGACTTTGTCCAAATGTGAGAAATCTAGGAATCTAAGAATGTTTTTAATTTTGAAATCGTTTTAAGCTGATAAAAAAAATCCTTAACTACCATATTTATCATCATTTATCATTTGCTTACCAAATTGCAGAGGTTTGTAAGATGTGTTTTGATACAACCCCAAATCAGAAAAAGTTGGGACGCTATGGAAATGCAAATTAAATAAAAACACAGTGTTCCTTACATTGAATTTTTTGCATTGCAGGCAGTATAAACCCAATATATTTCATGTTTCTGGTCAACTTCATTTCATTTGTGACTAAACATCCATTTCTGCAACACATTCCAAAAAAGTTGGGACAGAGTCAATTTAGGGCTAGTAATGAGATAAAAAAAACAACTAAATAATGATGTGATTTCAAAAAGGTGAAATCAACAGATGACTCTAATCATGATTTGGTACAAAAGCAGTATCCACGAAAGGTTGAGTCTTTTAGGAGCAAAGATGGGCAGAGGATGTCCAGTTTGTTTCTTAAAGAAGGATTGGAAGGGATTTACATATTTCTCCCTCTACATTGCATAATATCTTTAAACAATTCAAGGAATCTGGAGGAATATCACTGCATAAAGAGCAAGTGCACAAGCCTAAACTGAAGACCAGTGATCTCCGATCCCACTGCGTGAAGAACCATCATTCATTAACAGCTGATAGAACCACATGGGCCAGGGATTACTTTATCAAACCTTTATCAAGCTCTACAATACAGAGTTACATTCACAAATGCCACTTAAAACGTTACTGTGCCAAAAAGAAGCCTTATGTTATAACCATGTCCAGAAGTGGCATTGACTTCTCTGAGCTTGGAGGCATCTAGGATGGACCATCACACAGTGGAAACGTGTATCGTGATCAGACCAGTCAGTGTTCCAGATCTTTTTTAAAGAAATGGACGCCGTGTGCTCCAGACCAAGGATAAAAAGGACCATCCAGACTGTTATGAGAAACAAGTCCAAAGTCAGGTTCTGTCATGGTATGGGGTCGGGTCAGGGCCCTTGGTAAAGGTCATTTCCTCTTCTGTGATGCAGCATTAATGCAGAATACTACATTCAGATTTTAGACCAACATGAGCTGCCTTCAAGACAACTTTTTTCCATGGATGACCAGTCATTTTTCAATAAGACAGTGCAAAACAGACCTAAATCATGAAAAGTTAGGACTGGAATATGTAAGTTCCTTCCAGGCTTTCTTTGAGGAACATTGTTTTTAAACATTTCTATAATTTTCTCACACATTTGACAAACTAGAGATTCTCTGCCCTGAAAGACAGCATTTTGTGGATGCTGCTTTTGTACCAAATCATGATTACAATCACCTGTTGACATCACTTGTTTGAAATCACATCATTATTTAGTTTTTTTTTTTAACCTCATTACTAGCCCTAAATTACCCCTATCCCAACTGTTTTTGGAATGTGTTACAGGTCTAAAAAGCAGGAATGGATGTTTATTATCAAGAAAAAAAGTATCTTGGGTCCATACTGTCTGCAATGAAATAAAAGGCAAAGGACATGTAAGGAACACCTCTTTTATGTTTTAATCTGCCTTTTCCATACCCGTCCCAACTTTTTCTAATTTGGGAAGAAGACCCAAACAGTACGACCTCTGTCTTAGTTGTTCAATCTCAGGAAGCTGATTGACATCCAACTTTTAATGTCCTGGATACACTCACTGAGTCTTCTTAGGGAGTCTGGGTTTTCAAAGGTAAATACATTACATTACAAGAAGATCTATCTTTTTCATAAGATTAAATCTATTAAACTTCTTGTCTTGGCCCTGTCCATATCTGCTCAATTCTGCTCCTCTCTCTCCTGAGTCTCTTAAGACATTGGCTCCTCTCAAAACTAAAAATGTCTCGTCTATCACTTCCTGGCTTGCTGTTATACTTCTGAACTACACAATATGGCCAAAAGTTTGAGGACACCTCTTCTAATTAGTGTTATTTGATATTATTACAGAATGGGTTACACAGAAAACCTCAGTGGCTCTCAGAATGTATAATTATACAGTGCTTGAAAAGGCATTGCTATCCATCATTCTTCTTCTTCTTCTTCTTCTTCTTCTTCTTCTTCTTCTTCTTCTTCATAAACTCCATACCAACACACACACACACACACACACACACACACACACACACACACACACATATAAAGACTCACCAAACATGCTACCAAATACATTACACACTCATACACTCACCCACAAATCCGCATGCGGCCAAAAGTATCGGGACATTCCCCTCGATGCTGCCAGACGTATTGGGACATGCACCTGCATGAAGCCAAAAGCATTGGGACATGCCCCGCACGCTGCCAAAAGTATTGGGACACAAAGCCACAAGCGGTCAAAAGCATTGGGACATGCCCACGCGCATTGCCAAAAGTATTGAGACACAAAACCACAAGTGGCCAAAAGCATTGGGACATGCCCACGCGCATTGCCAAAAGTATTGAGACACAAAACCACAAGCAGCCAAAAGCATTGGGACATGCAATCCGTATGCTGCCAAAAGTATTGAGACACAAAGCCACAAGCAGCCAAAAGCATTGGGACATGCCCCCGTATGCTGCCAAAAGTATTAGGACACAAACTCTCAAGTGGCCAAAATTATTGGGACATGCCCCTGTACACTGGCAGAAGTATTGGGACACAAACCCTCAAGCGGCCAAATGTATTGGGACACGTCCCCACACAAGGCCAAACGTATTCAAACGTGCCCCTCATGAGGCCAAAAGTATTAGGACACAATCCACATTCTTTCCGTTTGCCACATTTCAAGCACTGTTGTAGTTCCTTCAGGTAATTCTTTCTTGCAAGTCTTTGAAGTAAATTGTCTGCAATCAATAGCTCATTGGCAGCCTCTACCACTCTTTTATCTCCATCATTTCCTCTTTATCTGGCAACTCATCTTCTCCCCATCTGTCTGCTTTAATATTGTTGACTCTTTCCATATTGCTGACATTGTTAACACCTCTTCTTGTATGCCAACTCACAACACTTGTTAATCTATCACTGTCTGTCGATCAGGTTCCTTCTGTTTTTAAGTTGTTGTTACTCCCATCCATAAAAAGCTCAGTTTAGATTCAACCAAACTTAAAAATGTAATGTCATTTTCATGGTAAGGAGGGACAAAGGAGAGATGACACCTTGATGTACCTTTGTAATAATTCCATTCAAACTCTACCCTCAAGCATTAGGAAGAGTGTTGATCAGAATTTAAATGTTAGATGCAACACAACTTTTGAATGCTAAAGAGTGACAAGAGCAAAGTCCTCGGTACTTAATAAAACATGCCCAAAAATACCCATCATTGTGGTTGCCGTCTCACCTTCCTCGTTGGTTTGAAATCTGCATTTCATCTTAGGATATGCTCTCTCTAGGCAAAGCAAAACACTGGTGAGATCCCTCTGTTAGTACAGTTCATTTGGACAAGTGTGAATGCTGCCATCCAAACCTTGGTGCGCAACAAACAAGTGGAGCGAGACCTCCTGCACAGGTGGGTCTCGGTCCACTTCCAAGCAAACTCAGGTGTGTTTCAACTGATGTACAGTATGAACATTTCTGGTGGAAAAATGCACGGACGTCCCTGGAAAAGATGTCATCTTGAAGGCAACATATGCTGCTCTAAAAACACGGACCTGACCCCATACCATGACAGAGCCTGGCTTTTGGACTTGTAGCTGTCTGGATGGATGGTCCTTTTCGTCTTTGGTCCAGAGCACACAGCGTCCATTTCTTCCATAAGATCTGGAATACTGATTGGTCTGACCATAGTACACGTTTCAACTGTGTGATGGTCCATCCTAGATGTCTCTGAGCTCAGAGACGTTGGCACTGCTTCAGACATGGTTAACCTAAGGATACTTTTTAGCACAGTAACGTTTTCAGTGGCATTTGTGAATGTAACTCTGTATTGTAGAGCTTGATAAAGGTTTGCTAAAGTAATCTCTTGCCAATGTGGTTCTATCAGATATTGATGAGTGACAGTTCTTGATAGGACTGTGGTAGCCTAGCGGTTAAGGTACTGGACTATGGACCAGAAGGTCCAGGGTTCAAATCCCGTATCTGCCACGCTGCCACTGTTGGGTCCTTGAGCAAGGTCCTTAACCCACAATTGCTTGGATTGTAAGACTGTATCAATGGTAAGTCGCTCTGGATAAGGGCGTCTGCTAAATGCTGTAAATGTAAATGTAAATGATACAGTGCCGTCTGAGGGATCAGAAATCAAAGATCTTCAGTATAGGTTTGTGCCCTTGCCCTTTACGCACTGAAATTCCTCCAGTTTCCTTGAATCATTTAATGTTATTATGCACTGTAGAGGAAGAAATATGTAAATTCCTTCCAGTGTTTCTTTGAGGAACGTTGTTTTTAAACATTTAAATCATTTTCTCACACATTTCTTGACAAACTGGAGATCCTCTGCCCATCTTTGCTCCTCAAAGGACTATTGCTTTTGTACAAAATCACGATTTCATGATTATTATCACCTATTTGAATTCATTATTTAATTTCCACCTCATTACTAGCCCTAAATTGCCCCCATCCCAACTTTTTTTCGGAACATGTTGCAGGCCTGAAATGCCAGAGTGGATGTTTATTAACAAATGAAATGAAGTTGACCCGAAAAAACATGAACTCTTGTAAGTTCATACTGTCTGCAATTTTTTCAGATGTCTTTTCTTTACAGATTTTGGTTAGATGTTAAGAATGCCAGTGTGAGCTAAGTGAACCAGGACTGCAAGTTATAAATGTAGGTCATGTTTTCCATCGCTGTGATATTGCTAGAATCAGACCAACTCTTTCCCAGTCTGCTGCTGAAACTCTTAACATGCTTTTATTTCCATTCGTCTAGGCTGTTATAACTCTCTCCCCCATAGGCGTTAGTTCTTCCCGTTATAAGCTTCAGATGGTTCAGAGCTCTGCTGCTCTCCTTCTCATGGTCCTGCAATCATATTATACCCATTGCTAAAATTCCTCACTGGCTTCCTGTGAAGTAGAATGTGTTTTAAAATTCTTCTGCGCATGTACAAAACGTGTAACCACCTTGCCCCCTCCTACTTGTCAGACCTTCTCCCCTACATGTACATTTACAGCATTTAGCAGATGCCCTTATGCAGAGCGACTTACAATTGATACAGTCTTACAATCCAAGCAATTGTGGGTTAAGGGCCTTGCTCAAGGACCCAACAGTGGCAGCTTGGCAGAGGTGGGATTTGAACCCTGGACCTTCTGGTCCAGAGTCCAGTACCTTAACTGCAAGGCTACCACAGTTTTTATGTCTGTGTCCCCTGTAGCATCATAGATGTAAGTATCATACAAATACAAACTCAAATCAGAAAAATCTCAAGACATCATCTTTTCCTGGGAAGTCCGTGCATTTTTCAACAAGACAATCCAAAGCTACATGCTGCACACATTACAAAGGCATGGCTGCAGAAGAAAAGGTTCCGGGTACTGGACTGGCCTGCCTGCAGTCCTGACCTGCCCCCAATAGAGAATGTGTGGAGAATTTTGCAACGAAACATGCAAGATAACCCTGTACTGTTTTACACATTAAGATGTGTTTGCAGGAAGAATGGGACAAAAAAACACCTGAAATACTTCATGGCTTCACAACACAAAACGTCTTTTAAGTGCTTGTGAATGGAAACATGACAAGGAAATTAGTAAATGCTTTACCGCCCCAACTTTTTATGGGAAGTGCTTGCCAAGCCTGAAATGCAGTTGCCCAGACAAAAAGATGAATCAGCTTGGGTTTATGTCTGTCTATAATTAAAATAAATGCATTTTCCATGCCATCTGACTTTTTTTTTATTTGGGACTGCATTACCATTGCAGTCCTGGGTAAGGCTTGCTGATGCAGCACTTGGGGTTGATTCTTCTCTTCCTCAGACTTAGCCAATTGTATCTGCCCTAAGTGACCCCGCCAAGCACGTGTCCCGGAGGGTACGAGGTACATAGCAGGGTTTGATTAGAGCCTTTAGGTAAGAAGGGCCTGGTCTGTTCTCTCTTAGGGAGCATCAGGGTTCTGAATCTGATGCTGGCAGCTACAGGGAGCCAGTGAATGGAACGTAGCAGTGGGGTGACATGAGAAAACTTGGGTTAATTGAAAACCAGACGTGCTGCTGCATTCAGAATCAGTTGATTGTACATATGGGAAGACCAGCCAGAAGAGCACTTCAGCAATTCAGTTTTGATACAGCAAGAGACTGGACAAGCACTCGGTTGGCTTCCCTGGAGAGGAAGGGTCGAATTCACTTGATGTTATTGGAGATACCTGCATGACTGGGTCAGTAAATGTTAATAGGTAATATAAGCAGAGAAACTCAGCTGACTATCAAAGATTACTCCAAGGTTTCTTGCACTCTCCGAGGACTTCATGCAGGAGTTTACCTGGGAAATAGTGTAAGATCTCAAAAAGGGGACCTGGAATGTAAAGGTGCCCAGTTTTGCTACGGTTTTGCTTCACATACTGAGCTGACATCCATGATGAGATGCTCTCCAGGCATGCTGTGATAAATAGGGATACCTGCACATTTTTTGGAGAGGATCTGAAAACAGTAAACCTCTTCAGGATAAGTGGAGTTAAAAGAGGAAAACATGGCACAAATCTTTACCTGTTTCTAGGATAGTGTGTGGCTCTGCCAACCTGACCAGGATAAAATGCTTCCTGAAGATGACTGAATTAATTCATTATGTAATTTATTTGTAATATATTTCCTTGCCTACAAATTGGCCTTAACTACACGCCAACTACTCCAGAAGCTCTGTACTCTTTGCACTTCATGGCTGTGTGCCTTTCTGGTGTGTCGCCCAGACAAGTCCATGATGAAGCACAGCTCCTGGGGCCACTTGGGTCACTTCAGCTTTAAAACTTCTCATTTGGTCTCTGTTTCAGCAGAAATGCAGTTGTGTGAGTTAGCTGAAAGTCTTTCCTGTTTTCTTTTTTCCTTTTTAAGTTGTCTTGACATTAATGTCTTTATTTAGAAAATAAATTGGTGTGTGGGGAGATGGCCAAAGGGCACCTGGAGTTTGTGTGTTGATATTAACAGTTGGAAATAGAAAGCCACACACTGTGAGTAAGGGAAGTGAGAGAAAAGTGACAGAGAGAAAGAGAGAACCTATGAACTCAAGCACGAAGCTTCCATATGCATGCATTCTCTTAATATTATTCAGGGGTGGGGGCGGGGGGTACTGACACCCAGCAGTACAGGGTACAAGACAGGAATCAACCCTAAACACTACCCTGGAGTCCCCCAGGGTTTCAGTTCCTCGGGGACCTCGTCTGGCTGGGCCAAATTCTCCAGGACAAACAACATCGATTACCATAGTTATGCAGATGACACAACAGATATGGAGTGGCCAACCTCGGTTATTGTATTTAATTCATTCCAGAAGGGGGGGCTTGTCGGAGAACCAAAAAAGACAGGTAACTGAGAACATTTTTTCCCATAACCTCCTGAAGACCTCCGTCCCCACATAAGGACATGACGTTATGGGTGTGCTGCTTCCTCGTACTCATTCCTCATTTGTAAGACATGCTGGCGCAAAATTACCTCCTGTTCAAAGATGTGCTCAGTTTTATACATTAAAAAAATCAGAGCTCTGAGGAGGGTAAGGAGATCTCAAGAGGATAAGTAAATAATATAAATTGAATGACTCCGTTCCAGACCCACAGAAAAATCCACACTGTGATAAGGCATTATATGCGCATTAATGGAGTTGTATTGTACAGGTGCTCATGATGTTATGATGGGGATACGTTTCAGACAAATCCATCATACAGTTAAATGTATCATGAACTGATATGAGTTTATCGAGTGTTTGGTAGAGCATCCTGTAGTGGTATATAGTGGCGCCTCTGATAAGTAATGGATAAGTAAGTTAATGTTTTAAAACATGTATACATTAACCTACAGTTGGTCAAATCATTAAACACAAAGCTAATTTTATAACCAAGTGTTGAAACTCCATTTTAACTGAGTGACTAATGGATTGAAAGTTGAAAAAGTAAAGCAAAACACTTTCTTGAGCATTCGATTCTTGTTTTGCCTTCGGTTGGCTTTTATAAACTTTTCGACACCATGGAGACTTGGCTCTGGCTTTTTGAACTGCTACTTAATGTACAAAGCTGATGTTGGCTTCTTATTAGGCAGTTTTCTTATTTTAATTTTACATTTCACCTTAAATGCGTGCAGCCGCTATACTGTGACGCTACGGGCATGGATTCAGGTCAGCTAGTGAGCCCAGGGTTCAAACTAAATATGGCGAAGAAGCATTTAGCTGTTACAAAGCTGAAACAAACTGCCAGTAGTAGATGTAACCCCAAATTTTAGAAGCTTTTTTTTAAAATCCCAAGTTAAAAACTTTTCTCTTTTTGTGTGCCTATGAGTGAAGCTCTAAGCTTACATTCTAGTCCCCCTGCAATTTACTTAACTCATGGCATATTTTGTCTTAATTCCCTGTTTTAAAAAAATTAAACCATTTGATCCTTTTGCTGAACATAATGTACTGTTTTATTTCATGCTCCAATGCTTTTATTTTTCTTAATGTAAAGCTGCTATACAAATAATCTAGCCTGACCTCTCCCTACCACTTCATCGCAGGCACACACACTCAGTCACTCACACTAACACACTAAGGTACAGGATTATTGATCAGAAGGTCCAGGGTTCAAATCCCATCTCTGCCAAAACCCTTAACCCCCAACAGCTTTGGTTGTAAGATGGTATCATCTGTAAGTCGCTGTGCTTAAGGGAATCTGCTAAATGACTAAATGTAAGTCACTTTTCAAGATGCCTTTGGAATGTGTGAGGAAACCAGAGTACTGGTTAGAAACCCACGCCGACACATGGAGAACATTCAAACTCCACACAGACAGCGTTCCAAGCCGAGTCTCAAACCTGGGTATCTGGAGCTGTGAGCTAACTGAGCTAGTGTCTACAGGTAGCACGTCCCATCTGTATATGACCTTGGGGACAGGTGATGAGGCACCTGATTGTAGTGCCTATAGCATTCCAGTCCATCCAGAATCTAATCTAATCACTAACCTTCTTCAGTTTGATGAATCAAGTGTTTCCAAGTACGTCAGCTCTACAAATAGAACAGCTGCGATGATGAAACACATGCAAAACTAGACCGTGTTTAATTACAGCCTGTCTGTACGACTGGGATTGCTAGTCCTTGAAGACCAAATCTGTGTTCTGATTGTGCCTTTGCAAATATTGACATTTGAGAGAATGTTGGCACATCCGTGTTCCTGCATCTGGCTTGCATCTTTGTCTTTTTTGGTACTGCTACTGATCATTTTTGTTTGTAGTTTGGGTGAAGTCCTCTGTAGTGTTTTAGTACTTGAGTTTGGTCTTCGTCTCGAAACCATAAACAAGTATAAACGAGAGTATCAACAATCCACTCAAACAGAATAAATCAGCCATTTCTTTACATGCCTAAATAAAATCTGCACTTTGATTGGCCAACAAGGAAAAAACTTCCTGCTCTTCTCATTCTCACTCTTCTCAGCACCGTGCCGGCTTCACCTACATATACCTAGAAGTGTTGAGCATCGGTCATTTGATTGTTGTGACCTCCTAGTAATAGCGCCATGCTGGATTTACCTACTTAAAGGTTTAAAGTGTTTAAAAGGTGATACTGCATTACCTGTTCTGGAAATGAGTGTTTCTTCAAGTGGACTCATTCCTTCTTGGTTGTGTGCAGCCGGCGAGGTATGTTTATTTATGTTTATATTCCATCGTGCGTGTTTACATTTCGGTTCTACACTGTGTGTGATCGTTAATGTGTGCTTGTAACTGAAGGACCACGTTGTTGTGTATTTCTTGGAGTGATATGTATAACACTTTAAGGTTTGGATGCTGTGTAGATGGTAGCGTTCCACTCATGATTTCAGCTGTATCTCTGATGCATTTATGAATCAGTTTCACACAGTTTTCTTTTGAAAATACCCTTTATATTTACATTACAGTAGCATAAATAATTGTGACTATGGTAATGTCCGGTCAACGTCCATTTTGATCAACAACCTGTTTCACAGAATGTAATCGGGTTGTTACATGGCGCATACCTCTAAAGAAAAAGGCTTCACAACCTTGTGAGGCACTTGTGTAGCCACCTCTACACAGCGATGGTTGCCCTTCCAGGCTTCATGCAGTCACCTTCACAGCACTTGTCACCAGTAACTCATGTACATATGGACCTTGGGTTATGCACAGCCATGTCTCATCAAAAGGATTCAAGCTAGTGAAACCACGAGCATTGCTACACGTTTTTTGTATTGCTTGTGCTCGGTGTGACTATTGTAAAAAGATTTATGGTTTAAAAATGGTACTCTATAAGTAAAATATCATGTATGGACAGTATGGCTAGTCAAACTTGGAACAAAAACAAAAAAGCTTTGCAGCTTAGCAGATAATTAATTTACTGTGATAGTCACATCCTTGTCAGTCATTGATTGGTTCCACAGGTATAATTTCTCAAGAAACTGTGAACAACAGGAAATTATTTTTTAAAAAGGCAAATAATCAAATCGCTGGTGTGTATCCCCGTGGCTCGAAATCATCGGCCGTGAGACTGGAGCTAATTTACTACGGATTTAGGTGCAGGAAGATTACCGCCTCTGTGGGCAAGTTGTGATAATGATGATTATAATAACTGGATGCATTGTACAGCAGGAGTCCAGAGAATGATGCACTGTGCCGAGTGTGTTTCGGTCCTCGCTGATGAGGCTGAACCTCAGCAATTCTCTCCTCATCATGAATCCCAGTATGGTGTGACAGAGGGAAACAGATTCACTGTGGTAGATTCAGTGTGGTGAACAGACAGGAAGAAAGGAATATAAAGGTCATAACTCAGAGACACACAGGGCACATGCTGGAAATACACCCTAGGCAGCACATCAGTCCACTGAAGAGCGTGGATGTGGTGTGCTGGAGAGCCACATCAGTCTCCATGGCTCTCCTCTGACCCTTTTCTCTTTCCACAGCAGGCGGACCTCTTGCTTATAAATACTCCTCTTCCTGTTTGCTTCCTTGTCTGGTTTTGTCACACTACACGTGTTTCTTGGCTCCTGCCTCTCTCCATGTTCAGTTTGTGTGTTCTTTGTTTTTTCATGTGTTCTGTCTGGTATGTTCTGTGTTAGCTTAGTGTCTTTTTGTATCTTCACTGAGTGCGTTTACATGCACTTAATAATCTGATAACTGCAGAAAATCAGATTTTGTCAGTATACATGCACTTGCAGATCAACGAGTATACATGCACTTGCAGTAATAATCATATAGTGGGATCCCCTGGTTTTACATGACTCAGGCAGTACTCGGATTTCTACTTTGCAATCAGCCAATAATCTCACGGAAAGATGTCACATAAACTTTAATATTAATATTAAATAATCAAATTATTAATTTTCTTGTGTATAAACTGTTTCAGAATCTCCACAGAGTTTGATATCCATTTAACTGCCTTTAATTCAGTGGCACATTTAATTCTGGGGTTTCTAGATCCAGCGAGGAAAAGCCGCTAAAGTCACTGGAAAAAGAGATCAAATAAAGCCAAGCCATGGCACGTTGGCTCGGTGGGTAGTACCGTTGCCTCACAACAAGAAGGTCCTGGGTTCAATCCCAGAGTGGAACGGCCTGGGTCCTTTCTGTGTGGAGTCTACATGTCCTCCTGTGTGTGTCGCTGGAATGGACATTGATGCTGATAGCAACGTTAAATAATAAACCAAATAAACATTCAACCCTCATCCCTCCTGACACTCTCAATAAAACACATATAGGGAACATAATGCACAATTACACACTGCCTCAATGATATTGTTCCACTTTCCACTCTTCTTTTTGTAAGGCACGGCATGGGCAAAAGAAGCTTGCAGTACAGTCTGAATTGGTTTAAGTGTAGTCGGCCGCAAAAGCTTCACAACCCCAGATAATGCGATTCTGCTGCTCGTCTGACCTGTGAAATCCAAACCACCTACAAATAACCATTTGAGCCATTGTTTTTCTTTTTACATACTAAAAGTCATTTTCATTTGTGACTGCTGTGTCATCCCCCTACATGTTGCAAGATAGAATACTGATGTCTGCGCGTGTGAATGAGAATGGGGGCAGAGTTGCTAACAGAGCAAAGTAGTAGAGCCCCGAAGAGGCAATGAGTGGGAAGAAAAAAGATTGAAACAGAACTTTATTCAAATAACCTTTAACTCAATATTAATGATAATGCCTCACTCCATATCATGCTCTGTTAATATATTGATACAGTGTGCTTCGGTTCTCATCATTAATTAGTTCCAGAAGGCTTGTCAAGAACAAGTACCATAAGTCCCATAAGGAATCATGTAAATTGAATGAATTCATTCCAGACCCCCAGAAAATCCACACTGTATGAGACATTATATGCATTAAAGGAGTTGTATTGTACATTTACATTTATAGCATTTAGCAGACACTCTTACCCACAGCGACTTAGTAGTTATACAAGCTTACAATTCAAGCAATCATGGGTGAAGGGCCTTGCTCAAGGACCCAACAGTGGCAGCTTGGAAGAGGTGGGATTTGAACCCTAGATCTTCTGGTCCATAGCCGGGTACTTTAACCACCAAGCTATACAATTACCCCAAGCTCCTTCACTTACGATGAGGATATGTTCCAACAAATCCATCATAAGTTACATGTATCATGAACTAATAAATTTAATATAGTCTATACTGTATCATAGCAGAGCCGATTACACATTAACACTTACACTAACCTAAGTTGGCCAAAATCATTAACACAAAGCTTATTTTATAATAAAGTGTTGAAAAATCTCATGTGATTTAGTGAGTAGTGGATTGAAAGTGAAAAGTAAAACCAAAACACTTACTCTATTGATGAACTCAGGGTGCTAGCATAGTTGCTAATGCCAACTGCTCAGCCTGAAAGCCAGTTTTCCTTTTGGTTGGCTGTCATTACTAACCAGTGTAGAACCCATGTTGACTTACTTGCATTAAGAATACAGTACTATAGATGTAAAAATAAAGAAAAACACAGAGCAAGGGCTATTGTGATTCTGAATCACTGGGAATCACTGAATCACAATCATGAATAACGAATTGAGTTTCAGCTGAAGTGAATCACACGGCTCGACTCGGATCCAAAATTTGTGAGATCCAAATTCTGTGAGTTCCGAGGTGGTTTTTGCTGGGATGGTCTAAAGAACACTGACAGTGGACTCTGAAGCAGTAAAAACACATTGTCTGGAGTGATCACACTTCACCATCTGACACATCCGACTGTGGTAGATGCTGAGAGAACATTATTTGTTCAAAAGTTTGGTGCCGACTATCAAGGCTGCTGATAGCGGGGAAATAGATGTGAGATGGATGTCTAGCCATTCCATTTTAAACACTCCTACTGTCCCATTGCTGCCCCTTCTGAAATTCAGAGTTACATGAAGTAGTCTTTGTGAACTTTAAGCTCAAACACTTTGATACTAATTAATACATCATTCACTTATTCACACCTGCAATATTGAAAAAGTGTGGAGTTGATGAAGGAGGTAATTAAGAGAACAATAAAGTTCAGTGACACGTACTGTTAATTGCTTTACCGGGCAAAAAGCAGTCATTAAACTCAGTCACTCCATCAGTCCATATCCACCACGGGCTGCAACTGTCCTGCTTAACCTTTATTATTTCTTATTTATCACACTTCTGAACTTCAACGCTTTCCAAGTCACACAACCATACATGAAGCTTCAAACAAAGGCAACCATGTCACCTGTGAAATTAGACATTGTGCTTTATATACAATGGCGACCAAAAGTCTGAAACCACTCGTGAAAAGGCTTCTGTTTAGCATTTTTTGTCACATTTAATGCAATGTATTTATTATAAATATAATGACCCAAAACACTAAATCAATGAATATCAAGGTGTGCTGGCTGTCATGGACTTTCCTCCACAGCCAACAGATCAAATTGTAATCAAGTATTTCTAGAGCCACTTGAGGACAGAGAAACCGATAACATCACAAGATGCTGTTTGGAACATTGTGAAATCATACTACAGTAGATAAGATGGATCAGATTTTATACAAACATATATAAAAATGTCCATGCAGCTCAGGTACACTGACTCCACAGCCAACAGTCAAATTGTAATCAAGTATTTCTAGAGCCACTTGAGACAGAGAAACCGATACATCACAAGATGCTGTTTGGAACATTGTGGAAAATCATACTACAAGTAGATAAGAGGGATCAGATTTTAATACAAACAGATATAAATGTCCCATGCCAGCCTCAGGTACACTGACATTATTACTAAGGGGCAACAAAATAAATACTAATGCAATTAATAAACTTAATAGATATATTTTTTCAAAAAATTAACTAATTCAACTCGAAATGTTTATTTTGATTTATGATTTGTACTAAAATACCATACGTGGTTACTTCGGTTCTCATTGTTAATTCAGTTCAGTGGCTTGTAACAGTACCGTACATGTAAAGAATAAATAAAGAAAACCACAAGAAACAAGCGGAGACTCTGCAACTAGAGCTGAGCTATTGTGAATCGAATCATTTTGTATTTATATTGACTCGTGAATCTGAATTGTGTATCGAATTTTTGGCAGTAACGAGTCGCATGGCTCCGACTCATACAAGTTTTAAGCAAGTCCCGATCTATTTATTATGCGCTTTTTACAATGGAGCCTTGTCCTCAAAGCAAGTGCGCCACGTACTGTACAAACAACAAGAACCGGGACCAAGATTTTTCTAGTCAAAATGTGTCCATAACCGAATTCTTCAAGTATATTTATTTTAGGTCTTTTCACTCTGCTGTGTGCTTCAGAATAAAGCCCCGTGCAGAACTTTTCCCTCTACAGTACGCGTATCAGGTCAAGAAGAGAGAGAGGATGTTAACATTAGGTGTAATCAACCAACTCATCGTCCAAACTGTCCAAGGTATGATCAGGAATAAACACAGGTAAAGGTAGTCCCTGTTTTACGATAGTCTGGTTTCCTATAGTGCACGGCCAAAAAAAAGGTCTCCAGGTGGATTTAACAAAGCAAATAGTTAAATAGTTAAAAAAGAGCCTTCCAGCAGATAATTACTGCATTGGTGATTATGTTTGAGCTGGCAACAAGTTCTTTAACCCTAACTGATGCAGTGAGTAGCTTCTCATTTGTTAAACAACCATGTCCAAAGACACATCCTGTGGTCGTGGAAAAGATGTTCATCTGTTTCAGAAGGGTCAGATTGTGAAAGAGTGGTTCAGGGAGCATGAGCCACCATTTTCACACATGGATTGGCCACCACAAAATCCAGAGCTGAACCCCACTGAGAATCTTTGGGATGTGCTGGAGGAGACTTTGTGCAGTGGAACAAATCTCCCATCATCAATACAAGATCTTGGTGGGAAATGAATGCAACTCTGGACATAAATAAATGTTGTGACACTGTAGAAGCAGTTCTGTCCAGAGTTGCACTTATTTTTTCCCCCATGATCTTGTATTGATGATGGGAGATTTGTTCCACTGCACATCCCAAAGATTCTCAATGGGGTTCAGGTCTGGACTCTGTGGTGGACAGTCCATGTGTGAAAATGATGGCTCATGCTCCCTGAACCACTCTTTCACAATCTGACCCTTCTGAGACAGATGAACATCTTTTCCATGTGTCTCTTGACATGGTTGTTTAACAAATGAGAAGCTACTCACTGCATCAGTCAGGTTTAAAGAACTATTCATTATCTGATGTCAGGCTCTTTTTTAAACTATTTAATTATTTGCATAGTTAGTAGCTGGAGACCTGATAATACACATAAATACACATTCAACAAAAACCGTACTCTGAATTTAGATTTTTCCCCAGGCAAGAGATATGCAGTAAGATGATAACCAGCTCTCTCTCCTTGCTAAACGATGAAGTCGGTAGTGCTTGATGTAGGGAGCCACGTAGCAAGAGTGATGAGCGCTGGGAAATGTAGTGAGGAAAAGCCATGGTTGTGACAATAACCATTTTGTTTTTCACTTTCAATGCTTTATTCAATAATTACCTGAGATATATATAAAATAAGCTTTGTGCTAATGATTTTGGCCAGCTCTAGGTTAATGTAAGTGTTTTAAGCATGTTTAAGGTAGGGTGTGCTATGATATATTGAGTATATATTAAACTTCTTTTCTTACGATAAATTGTGACATACCTACAGTACGATTTGTTGAAACGTATCCCCATTGTAAATCTGGGACTACCTGTACATCCCAAACAAGTGTACTTTTAATCTTTTCATTGAAGCCTTCACAGCCTAGGCTGAAAAAGTATGTGAACCTTTGTATTTAATTACTTTAAACCTAAAAGCAAACGCTTCTTGTAGCTGCTGATCAGGTTTGCGCGACAATATTTCTTGGAATTTCTTGCATGAACAATCATGTACTCGTTTCCAACTTCTCTGTTATGGATTTCTTTGTGTGTTTTGCTGCATTATCATCCTGCTTCCTATCTTTCAAAATTTTCCTATCTTCTACAGCGTGTAGAAATTTCTGCAGTTTATTTTCAGTTAGGCTTGGCTTCTTGTTCCTTTTTCAGCATTACGTGTGTGATCTTTGAAGGACGTAGACTTCTAGCATAAGCAGCAACAGTACTGAATGTCCTCCATTTTTTTGTAGCCTTTTCCAACTTCAAGCACATCTCTAAGTCGTTACTCTAGGGAATTATGTTTTAAATAAGACATGGCGAATACCCTAAACAGAGATTTAAAACTACAGGCATGAATGGGTGACTGGTACCGAATGCCGCAGGACATTCAGATATCACCTGACTGTAATCACGGGAATTAAAACACATCATGGCATTGCCTGGCCACCTGTGCCCGTTCTGATTAGCAGGGGAGACAGTTTCATGTGGAGGCTTCCTCCCCTGTCCATATTTCTGCTTTTGATAAGCTGGCGCTGTCAATAATTCTAAGCAGGTCTTGGAGAGATAACGCTGAAGAGAGCACAGAAAGGCTGGAAACGAGACAGGCTTTTGCATAATGACATTGATGTATCCAACTGTGTAGACTCTCTTCAGAATGACTATTTTTCAGGGTACTGTAACTTTTCAGCTATGGCTGTGTGTCATGCTTCATTATTCATCTTTATCAAACACGTCTTTACATGCTTTGACAATTTAGAAAGCGCAGATGCTGTGTTTCCATACTGCTTTTGTTGCATATTTTTACCAGAGTATTCATCTTTGTTTTCGCTGCAGAGATAGAGATTTATAACTTAACATCTTAGGGAACACTCAAGATGAGGCCACAAAACTACAATGAAGGAGGGAACACCTGAATGTAGAAATACTTTAGAAGATAACCACCGGGAATTTATATTAGCAATAGCTTTTCTTTTAACCAAACAAATAACCTGTGCAATTCCACCAAAGGCTGAGATATGCTAAAGCTCACTGAAGGTCAGTAGAAAAGTGTATTATGTTGTGACGAATCCAAGTTTGAAATTTGGGTCCAATCCCCGACAATGTGTTATATATGGTCATTATACCATTGCTAAAAGAACAAATTTAAGGTTGGCCTAAGACTTTTGCACAGTTCAGTTCATATACACTCATTAAGAAGACAATAACTCACCTAGAAGGGGTTGTTGGAATTGCATTAAACTTTATATGTACTGTATGAATGTAATGATGATATATGTAAGTGATTACAATATTAGAGCGAAAGGATAAGTTTATTGGGAAAAACTGTACAATTGAAAGGAGGCTCTAGTTACTCTGTTAGCCCGCCTCTATCCTGGATACAAGATGAGATACGGTTGGGCACTGGAGGCAAACAGGTTCCGTATGGTATCCTTTGTTACATATGCCCACAGATGATGCAGCTGGGTCTGTAGATCCTACACACTCATAGAGTGCCAAGGCTGGCATCCCAGCTGGTTCCATAAATGCTCGACTGACGATAAATCTGGCAACCAGGCAAGCCAAGGAAGTGTTGCACTTTGGCGGAGACATTCCTGGGAAACCATTGCTGTGTGGGTGAGCATTATCCTGCTGAAAAATGCTAGTTGGAAGCCCTGCCATGAGAGGCAATATATGTGGGCGCAGGATGTCCTGCACATCGCTGATCTATTAGTGTCCCTCATATCAGTACTAGGGGTTGACCAACTGTCATATGCAATCATTGGGTCCCAAACAGAACCTGGATCCACCACTAAAGATGATGAAACAAAGGCTGGCAAATTTAATGGGCACAGAGACAACAAATTTCCTTCTGCTAAGCTCCTGGAAATGGTCCAGGCAGAGACAGGGGTGTGTAGTGAAGGTGCCACTTGTGTCTCAGTGGTGGAAAACAAAACTGTGGGAGCTACTGATGGTCTGTCTGGGCCGTCCAGAACCTTTTCATTGTGTGTGTGCCCTCATGGAACCACTGCTCCCAACACATCCTAACAGCTAGGTCAGAAAGGCAGGCAATTCATTGGAACGACCATCCTGCTTCTCTCAGTCCCATAATGTGCCCACTCTCAAAGTCTGGGCAAAATGTATAGCAGTTAACAATCTCTCACCAAGAGGTATACTGCCCAAAAGTAGCCTCTGAGAGCCTTTTTATATACGGGGGGGAAGCACTTTTACGGCCTCTTGTGGCAAGACCACACCTGTAATCATTTACATATCTGACAACTGCATGCCAAGTTTTGCAGGAATCTGGGTGCTTTATTGTTTTGTCAATGAGTGTACTTAGCAGTTACACAAATAATGCTAACAAACCCACGTACAGAATGTATTTGTAATTGAATTACATTATTGTATCTGTGAACTGTATCAGTTTACTGCATTGTTTTCATACAGATTTAGTTTTAGCATAAAATCATTATATGTTAATGTGTGCTCAATTTCTCACCTCTACAGAGCAGGAGCTTTAGCACTACACATAGTGTACATTTTAGAGGAATAAGGGCTTAATCATAACCTTTCACAATTAACTGCAACCAATATGTGTGAGAAAGAATGGTTTCAGGACTTTATATTGAAGAATGAAAATTTGTCAACGCCTTACCTGTTCAAATTGAGATTATTTACCTTGTGGTCAGCACATATGAGCTACATGAGATATATTTTCTCTCTCAGCTCATAGTATGAGCGTCGGCCGGTAATGAGACAGAAACCTGGCATTTACACTGCAGTGATCATATTAATTTCCTGCTTCTTTCCTGACATGATCAGGTCCGCTGGAGAAGGCCTTATGAAGAAGACAATATTATGATGTCTCATTAGTAACAGGGCGGTGATTGAGAAGGCCGTTGATGAAGTGTGGCAGCTCAATCATGTGCCGTGCTGGACACAGTAAGCACACATGCTAACCCATGTGGTCCACACTTCCAATCAAAGACTGATAGATCGGTTTTGACCGCTTCATTTATTTCCTTTGTCTCTGCTAGGCGCCTGATCATTTGTAATTATGTCTGATGGATGCTTCGTCGCCCATTTGTCGTTCATTGATTTTTGTCCGATGATCACTCTAGCTTACCGTACATGAACCATTTCCCCAGAAGGAGACGGCTTATTGAGTGATCAGTTTGAGCAAAGCAAATACAGTGCAGATTTGAGTACCTGAGTGTCTTCTCCAGAGAGTGGTTGCCATGAACACTGAATTATCTGCTGTGCCGGTGAGATCTGTAAGAGGCTACTGACTGACCTTTTGGAGGTCCTACATCTGCCAGACATTGCCACTCAAATCATCTACCAACTCTAATAATAGCTCTAATAATAGTTTCCTTCAATTTGTCTTTATTTCAGAACTGTACTACTTTCAAATGTTTTCATTTACCAGACGCTGCTCCAGAGCAACTTACAGTCGAAGGCTCAAGCGTTCAACAGTGGAATCTTATCTCAACTGGGAGTTGAACTCACACGCTTATGGTTAGAAGTTCAGAGCGTTAGCCAGTAAGCTGTGGTTGGACCCAGTGGATGAGGGTTCAAATCCTGACTCTGCCAGAAGAGTGTTTAGGTCCCTGAGCAAGTCCCTTAAATAGGGTTGGGTATCAAAACCAAGTTCTTATTTGCAACAAGTTCCAAATTTCCAAGTACTTGGTGTCTGTTAAAAAAAATAGAATCTTGATTCCACTTATCGGTTCCTACTAACGCATGTTATGCTTCAAATACACAGCCATGATTAGTACAAAAATATGTCTATAAGCAGGCACCTATCTGCCAGGAGCATTAGCGGAAGATGGACGCTCAAACGTTTGGCTCTACTTTGAGAGAAAAGGAAAATGCCAAATGCAATATGTGTGGAAAGCTGACCCGTTATAAAGCAGGTTGCACCTCCAAAATGTCAAAACATCTAAGGCACCAACTTGATACTGAGCTTCAGGAGTGTACCTGGTTTGACCGACTTTTAGCCCAAATGCTGCATTAGCCGGGAGAGTCTAAAATGCTTAACGTTGACAAAGCTTAATGTGGTTTAATGTCCTAAAACAATGACCTAGTTACACCATTTTTTTTCTCAATTACTATTGGTCATAAATCATCGCTACTGCTGAAATAACAAACATGTGATCCAAAGGGATAGCAATCATTTTTACATTAGGCTTACATTAAACATTTTTCTTCCCATTGAAACCTATTATCAGTAAAATAGCTTAACCTAACAATGATTACTTTCCCTTTGGACCAAATGTTCGTCATTTCAGCAGTAGAGATTTTATAATCAGTATCTCTCAATTGAGAAGGTTTGATGTTGCTAGGTCACTGCTTTAGTACAGTATGCCACGTTAATCTGTTTACTTGTAATAGGTTTAAATGGGAAAAAAGTAATGTTTTTTGGAATCAAAACTTGGAATCGATAAGAACTGGAATCGATAAAATGCAAACGATACCCAACCCTACCCTTAATCCTTAGCTGATTGGACTGTGACTTGTAAGATTGTAAGATATATTCATTGTGAGTCTCTCTGTATAAGAGTATCTGTTAACACCTCAGTCAAATCATGGGAATTTATGTGAACATTGTCTCTTTTTTGCTGCTCACTGTAAGGCTTTCCACTAGATTTTGGAACATGACTGACTGCAGGAAAAACACTTTAATACAACCACAGGAGGAAGCAGGGCACTGATGTTAGGTAACAGGACCTGCCTCAAGGTTTTGTGTCTCTTAAATAATTGTGCCCCTTAAGTAGTAAATGGAATTTAGCATTAAGGAGCTTTATGCAACTTTTAACAGTTTTCAAAAGATTACCTAAGAGACAATTCATACTTCAGGGAACATTTTACAGGTTATGACGATTTCCCTTAAGAAAACTCTTAAGGAAGCTCCAAAGCATTTTTCTGTAATACACTTAGCTTTATGAAATGTTTAAGGTGTTATATGCACTGGAGGGCTGTGAGTTCATTTACATTTACAGCATTTTAGCAGACTCTCTTACCCAGAGCGCCTTACAAGTCATACAGTCCAAGCAATTGTGGGTTAAGGGTCTTGCTCAGGGACGCAACAGTGGCAGCTTGGCAGAGGTGGGATTTGAAACCTGGGCCTTCTGGTCCATAGTCCAGTACCTTAACTGCTAGGCTACCACAGTCCCGTGGTTCAAATTTCAACCCTGTAAGCTGCCAATGTCGAGCTCATAAACAAAACCCTAAACATTCAGCTACTCAGTTCAACTGAAAGTCTTTGCAATACTTCTCAATGTTCTCAAGCCGATTCAAAAATAAAACTATGCTATGAAATTCTTCTATGAAAAAGAATTCCTATCACTATAATTTCTAGAGTTTCTTCGGTGGACCAGCAGGTCTAATATGCTAGCCCATCACTGCAGGGACCAGGTTTTGAGTCCCAGTGGTGCCTTCCAATAATGCACAGTTGGCTGTGGCTAAAGGTGGAGAGCTCTGTCGACACAATAGGCTGGCCTGCTTACACCTGAGCCTTGTGTTCTCTGGGGAGAGGCGTTACACACTCACACCCTGACCTAAACAAGCAGGGTTAAAGATTTCTAAAGCATATGTGTGTCGAGAGATTTATATTTCTTCTAATGTAATCTACATGCATTTTTGTTGAACAAAAAACTCACCCAGAAAAGGCTGATGAAAGGTTTTGTACCAATAGATGATACATTGGGCACAGACTTATAATAACCACTTGGCACTTTCTTTAAAATGACAGTGGCTGAGCAGTCAGGGATCAGATCTTTGAAAAAGCGGCCACTGTTGAGCCCTTGAGCAAGATTTGCACTTTTAACTGTACAGCTCAATTATACGTTGCTCTGGATAAGGTCATCTGTTAAATGCTGTAAATGTGAAAACATCTCAAACGGCTGGAGATCGGACTTTGTTCAATTTTAGGTGAACACTACTATTGTGGGACATTTTTAAACTGAAATGGAAAAGCTGTAGGATGAATAAATATGTTTCTGAGTGATGGGATTAAATCTAATAAGAAGAATATATATAAAGAAATCAAAATCAGAATCATATTTAGATTTTTCTACCAACTGCAAAAATAACAGTACACAGGCTTAGATACCAGAAGGCAATGGTTACTATGGGATCATGACCAGGTATAGTATTTCTGTCTCATTTGTTTCATTTTGTTCCCTTTGGAAAATTTCAAAACTGTTCACAAACTTTCAAGTACCACTGTAAATGCCACCCTGTCAAGTTTTTTTTCTATGTATTTGCTTATTTTTTATTTATCTTTCTTTCTTTATTCACCCTCTATTCTGTTTTAACCGTGTTCATCCTGGTCACAGTCGCTTAGGGTCCAGATCCTATCCTGGAATTCACTGGGAGCAGAGAGAAGCGAGTCTAGGATGGGATTTCAGTCAATCACAGGGCCCAGCAGGTCAAGACCTATAGTGCCTGTGGGACAAGTGACCCAGCCAGAAGGCACCAGATCTCGACAGTGGTGGGTAAGTGATTTGCTTCTGTGCTAGCCGTGCTACCTGCTGACCGTCTGGCTTATAACCGAAACAAAAAACCTATTACTAAATAATCAAAAATTCTAAATTTATTATGATCTAAAATCATAAGGGTTGGGTTTCCCAAAACTGTTGTTTCTTAGCCAGTAACGAGTGACAACAATGTACTTAAGCATCAAAAGTGCTGCTCTTACGAGTGGAAAGTGCTCTTTGTCAGGAATGCTATGAGTAAGTTGAAAGTACTTTCTTGTGGACTTTCTTGCTGATCTACAGGGATTTTCACACAGTGCCATTTATAAGGCTTACAGAGAAAGGCCAGACTGGTTCAGTTGATAGAAAGGCAACAATAACTCAAATAGCCACTCGTTCCAACCAATTTACAAACCTTGAAGCACCTGGTGGACCACAGCAGCTGAAGACCACACAGGCAACTGAGGCTACAATTAACAATCACCACAATTTGACAATAGAAGTGATGTCTCGATCTGATGAGTCTCGATTTCTGCTGCTACATTCAGATGGTCGGGTTAGAATTTGGCATAAACAACATGAAAGCCATGAAAGCATGGATCCATCCTGCCTTGTATCAAAGGTTCGGGCTGCTGGTGGTGTAATGGTGTGGGGGATATTTTCTTGGCACATTTTGGGGACCTTAATACCAACTGAGCATCGTTTAAACCCCACAGCCTACCTGAGTATTGTTGCTGATCATGTGCATCCGTTTATGAGCACAGTGTATCATCTTCTGATGGCTACTTCCAGCAGGATAACACACCATATCCCAATGCTCAAATCAGCTCAAACTGGTTTCTTAAACATGATAATGAGTTCACTGTAACTCAAATGGCCTCCACAGTCACCAGATCTCCATCCAATAGAGCACCTCTGTAAAAATGAAGATATTTATAGTGATAAATGATGGTCCACATGATCAATTTGAATGTGTTCCTTTCGTCGCCCTCTAGTTGCCATCGGTTGCAACACAGCCACAATTTGAGAAGCACGTTAGGGTTGAAGAGTGGGTCAGCTAGAACGTTAATAATGATCCAAATAAAGTGCTGCTTTAGTTAAGGAATATTTTTGGAAATACTCAGAATTTTAGCAGATGATTGTCAAACGGAGTTTCTGGATCAGAAACATTTTAATATAATGCTTCCAGAAGTTCAGCCATTAGACGCAACTCATTTTAGCTTTGTTTATAATCGCTCATGATTACCCTGAATGAACATTTCTTGTGATCTATTAAAAGAGAGCAGAAAGAGTAAATCATATGAGATATCTATCTGCTGGGCCTGACCCTTTGACTGCGCTCTCATAGAGAAAGTGCAAGCGCATTTCTCTTTGCTAACTCAATTGGCCGAACCGCCAACGACAAATCATTATTCCTGCTGACAGGCTGCCATCGTTCCTAATTTCCCGCGGACTTCACCGCCGCATTTCAATGCTGTTTGGTTTAAGCAGCGGACCAGATGAGCTCCAAATCAATTTTCCAAATGAAAACACAGCACTGTGCTTTCTGAATGCTCACCAAAAAATGACTCCCATCTATCTGTTTAGACAAGACGACGCTCCAGTGTTTTCTGCAAAGATAAATGAAAGAAACAGCACAGTGCAGAACGATGGCAGGAACATACAACCCCAAATGAGAAAACGTTGTGATGATGTGGAAAATGCAAATAAAACAATGCAGTGTTTCTTACATTTACTTTGACTTTTTCATTGCAGACAGTATGAACCTGAGATGTTTCATGTTTTGTCTGGTCAGCTTAATATCACTTGTTAATAAACATCCATTCCTACATTTCAGGCCTGGAACACATTCCAAAATAATTGTGACGGGGGCAATTAAGGTCTAAATAATGATGTGATTTCAAACAGGTGATGTCAACAGGTGATTATATTCATTTGATATAAAAGCCGTTTCCACCAAACCCTGAGAGGAGCATCAATCTTTTTCAACAAACATGTGAGAAAATGAAATGTGTTCCTCAAAGAAAGACTGGAAAAGATTTCTCCCTCTACAGTGCATAGTATCTTTAAACGATTCATGGAAACTGGAAGAAATCCAGTCCATAAAGGGTAAGGGCACAATGACACAGTCCTTACAATACAAAGTTACATTCATAAATGCCACTTAAAACGTTACTGTGCAAAAAAGAAGCCTTACGTTACAGTAACTATGTTCAGAAGTGGTGTCAATAGGTTACTAGATCCAGCTATTCCACCTTTCATTAATTATGAGAGAAAATAAATAAGCACTACTCCTCTGACGTCTGGAAGGAGAAGGTACACAGAATGCCCCAGTGATCGCTGGTGAAACGCCCACACGGCAGTCTCTTCATTCCCACCAGCGTCATGGTGTCAGGACTCAGCTGAGCTCCTTCTCGAGCTTTTCGGAAGTACACGCGGTCAAAGCGCAGGCGTGCGGGGAAGGGCAGGTCCTTATTGTCATTATTGACAGTGTCCCAAGTGAACTTGCAGTCCTCGGGCTCTCCAAGCATCTCCCACACGTCAGAAATGCCATCTGGGAGACCTCCTAATTTTTTTACCTAACATAAGCAAGGTGACACATGCCAGTCAAATACAGTGCATTATAAGGTGTTATCTAAATACAAACAACCAGACACACACACACACACATGCACACCTCCAAGTCTCTCAGGTTGGTGTCTCCTCCAAATATGACTGTCTGGCCGTCTGGTGCCTCCTTGATCCTCTTCCAGACTCTGCGCAGCTGGTTCATGCGCTCCTGTGACGAGGCCTTCATGCTCTCCAAGTGTGAGGTCATGAAACAAAGCTGATGGTCTGAAAAGTTCACCTGAGGACAAATAAAGTGTTAAAGTCCATTTGGGCTGGCACGTAACCCCTCCAGATGTGTAGCTTCTATTAATAGATGGATGGATGGATGGATGGATGCATTCTTGCTTTTTCTTTCACACCCAAAAATGACATAGGTCAGCTGTAAATCTGTAAAAGTCAGGGAATTACTGCTAACAGGTTCATGAAACGTGCATGTATGGAATCAAACAGTCCATACAAAATGTCCATAAAGACATGGTTTGCCAATTTCAGTGGAGAACCTGACTGGCTTAACTCCATCAGACCCCTTTGAGATGCCAACTGTGAGCCAGAGCCTATTTAGATTTACAGTTAGTCATATAACAGATGCCCTTAGCCATGGCAACGTACAATGGAAACAATCTTACAGGGTACAGTCCAAGGAACGTGCGTGAAGAGTTTTGTTCAAGGAACGAACAGTGGCACCTTAGCAAAAGTCTGAAGCTTCTAGTCAGTGGTTCAGTACCTTAACCGCTGTGCCACCACAGTGCCCAACAGCTTAGTTTCACAGCCATGGCCCAAAACCTATTGGAAAGGCTTCACAGAAGAGTGAAGACTGATGTAGCAGCAAATGGAGGCCAAAGTCCATACTAATCCCCATGTTTTTGGATGTCACTCTGGGTGTCTGCAAACTTTTGGCCATATACTGTTATGTCACAAGATAGTGCTGGATGTTCACCCAGTGGAATCTATGGCATGATGAGCTGCTGCAGTTCTGAAGTGCTGCAGTTCTGAAGGTCAAAAGAGGTCCAACGCGATACTAGCACAGCACTACTCTACTAAAGAAGTCTAACATCTTATTCCATATAGATATATAGATAGATAGATAATCCTGCACTTTCTTACTTTAAACTTTATTTATCCAGAGGGAAATTGAATAATATAATAATATAACAATGAATGAAGCATAAAAATGAAAACATGAGGAGAAATTTTAAAAAGTAAAGAAAATTAAAGCTTACATCGGCCAGCAACAGATTCCTCCCCATTTCTGTAGTGGGATATTTCACGATGTTGCTCTGAAGTAGTTCCACTCTACACTTTCGGAGCAGGATTCCAGTAAAATAGCCTTCATCGTTACCTAGGAGGAAACATTTCACACTCACAAAGTAAAACTTACAGACGCTGTACATTTTCCAAATCTGAAAAAGAAGCCTCACCTACAACAAACTCATAATCTGTCATGGTCTCTTGTAAAATCTTCAGGTAAGGTGGGATAAGCTCTTGCAAAAGGACCACATCTGCACGGTATCTTAGAAAAGCAGAAAGCTGACATTTATATTGTAATATTATGAACATACCGTTATGGGAATGGCATGGATTTTTGCATTAATTCCAAATGGTCTGATCGTCATCGCGCTCAAAATAACTGACAAACTCACTTGGTGGAAAGTAATAGCAGACAAATAGCTGTAGTTTTCAGACCAGGAAACAGTCTTTGAAGAGCAAAGGTGAGCAGAGGATTTGTAGTTTGTCAACAAATGCGTGAGAAAATTATTGAGATGTTTAAAAACAATGTTCCTCAAAGAAAGATTGGAAGGGATTTACATGCTTTGCTCTCTACAGTGCATAATATCATTAAACAATTCAAGAAATCTGGATAAATTTCAGTGCATAAAGGGTAAGAGAACAAGCCTAAACTGAAGACCAGTGATCTCTGATGCCTCAAATAACACTGCATCAAGAACCGTCATTCATCAATAGCTGATAGAACCAGATGGGCAAGGGATTACTTTATCAAACCTTTATCAAGCTCTACAATCTGGAGTTACATTCACAAATGCCACTTAAAGCTTTACTATACAAAAAAGAAGCCTCATGTTAACCATGTCCAGAAGTGGCGTCGACTTCTCTGACCTTGGAGACATCTAGGATGGACCATCACACAGTGGAAACGTGTATTGTGATCAGACCAATCAGTATAACAGATCTTTTTTGGAAGAAATGGACACTGTGTGCTTTGGACCAAAGATAAAAAGGACCATCCATTGCAGTTTCCATACCGTCCCAACTTTTTCTGATCTGTGGTTGTACATTCCCAGCCTTTTGTCTAGAATTAATCAGTGGGTTGTGATATGGGACGGCCAGACCACACTAGTAATCAATGCAGAAATCCACCTTTTTGTACTTTTTATCAAACAAATAAACAACACTCACTGTCCTAAATAAGACAACAGACACCGACTACGTTCTCTGATGTTTTCAAGGTCGAGTCCATCAATGTTCCAGGTAAGCAGTGTGAGTTTTTGGGGGTCTCTGCTCTGATCAGAACGGGCCTGGGTTTTTTCTTCATCCGTGCATGCCTGTCCATCATACGCCTGCTTAAACGTGAGTCTAGAGTGTACTGTCTGGGTAGATTTTGATTCTGTAGGCTGAGTGTGACCACACTGGGGACAAGGAATTTGGGTAGCTTCGTTCACAGGAGCCTCTGTCTGAGTCGCCTGATCACGAGTGGTCTTAGTTCGCTTCTGTTGTGATTTCTTTTTTTGTTTTGCCTTCCCAGATGACGGAGTAGAAGCTGGATGTTCTGGCTGTGTTGTGCCAGGTGTTCTGTCTGCACTTTGCTTCTTTCTTGCACGATTTTTCTTCTTACCAGGTTTGCTGGATTCAGGAATTGTAGTGCTGTCTCTGTCTCCCCCTGCTGGATTTTCTGAGGATATCGGACTGCAAAGAGATTCAGGTAGGTCCACTGAGATTAGTAAGCAGTGTGTTTGTATTACAGCTGCAAAAAAGATAAGCACCACTTGGATTTCTCGGTTTGTATGCCTTTACTGAACACACTGATTAATTCTTCACAGTCCATGCTGAAAAGTTGAAATATTGTGGAGTTTTTTTATCAAGTACACTCATTGTCCCATTTTATCAGCTCTGTTTGCCATATAGAAGCACTTTGTAATTCTACAATTACAGACTGTAGTCCCATCTGTTTTCTCAACGTACTGTGTTTTCGTTCCCATCCCTTTACTCTGTTCTCTAATGGGCCCCCACAGAACCAGCACAAATTAGGTATTACAGTGGTGCTTGAAAGTTTGTGAACCTTTTAGAATTTTCTAGATTTCTGCATATAATATGACCTAAACATCAGTTTTTTCACACAAGTCCTAAAAGTAGATAAAAAGAACCCAGTTAAACAAATGAGACCACAAATATTAGACTTGGTCATTTACTTTTCTTGAGAAAAATGATCCAATATTACATATTAGTGAGTGGCAAAAGTATGTGAACCTCTAGGATTAGCAGTTTAATTTGAAGGTGGAAATTAAGTCAGTTGTTTTTTCAATCAATGGGATGCCAATCAGGTGTGAGTGGGCACCCTGTTTTAATTTAAAGAACAGGGATCTATCAAAGTCCGCCTTCACAACACACGTTTGTTGGAAGTGTATCACGGTAACGAAACAAAGAGATTTCTGAGGTCCTCAGAAAAAAAGTTTGTTGGTGCTCATCAGGCTGGGAAAGGTTACAAAACCATCTCTAAAGAGTTTTTGGGACTCTACCAATCCACAGTCAGACAGATTGTGTACAAATGGAGGAAATTCAAGAACAAGAAAAGGGCGGAAAAAAAAACAAAAAAAAAAAAAAAAAAAACAAAAAAAAAAAAAAAAAAAAAAAAAAAAAAAAAAAAAAAAAAAAACAAAAAAAAACAAAAAAAAAAAAAAAAAAAAAACAAAAAAAAAAACAAAAAAAAAAAAAAAAAAAACAAAAACACAAAAAACAAACAAAAACAAAACCCCCAAACACAAAAAAAAAAAAAAAAAAAAAAAAAACACACACACACCCCAAAAAAACCACCCCATACCCCACCCCCACCCAAACCACCCCCACCCACCCCACCCCCACCCCCCCCCCCCCCCCCCCCCCCCCCCCCCCCCCCCCCCCCCCCCCCCCCCTCCCCCCCCCCCCCCCCCCAGGAGTGGTCGAACCAACAAAAAAAAAAAGGGGGGGGATCACTCCAAGAGCAAGGCGTGTAATAGTTGGCGTGGTCACAAAGGACCCCAGGGTAACTTCTAAGCAACTGATGGCCTCTGTCACATTGGTTAATGTTAATGTTCATGAGTTCACTATCAGAAGAACACTGAACAACAATGGTGTGCATGGCAGAGTTGCAAGGAGAAAGCCACTGCTTTCCAAAAAGAAGATTTCTGCTCATCTGCAGTTTGCTAAACATCACGTGGACAAGCCAGAAAGCTATTGGAAGAATGTTTTTTGAACGAATGAGACCAAAATAGAACTTTTGGGTTTAAAAGAAAAGTGGTATATTTGGAGAAAGGTAAACACTGAATTCCAGCATAAGAACCTTATCCCATCTGTGAAACATGGGATGCTTTGCTGCATCTAGGCCAGGACAGCTTGCCATCATTGATGGAACAATGAAATCTGAATTATATCAGGGAATTCTAAAAGAAAATGTCAAGACATCTGTCCATGAACTGAATCTCAAGAGAAGATGGGTCATGCAGCAAGACAATGACCTAAGCACACAAGCCGTTCTACCAAAGAAAATGGTTACAGAAGAAATAAAGTTCATGTTTTGGAATGCCAAGTCAAAGTCCTGACTTTCCAAAGAACAAGTTTCAGCTCTCTGGGATGTTTGGTGGGATGTTGGTGGGTTTCCTCACATTAGCTGCTCGCTTCAGGTCCTTCCACAACATTTCCATTGGATTAAGGTCAGGACTTTGACTTGGCCATTCCAAAACATGAACTTTATTCTTCTGTAACCATTCTTTGGTAGAACGGCTTGTGTGCTTAGGGTCGTTGTCTTGCTGCATGACCCACCTTCTCTTGAGATTCAGTTCTTGGACAGATGTCCTGACATTTTCCTGTAGAATTCTCTGATATCATTCAGAATTCATTGTTCCATCAATGATGGCAAGCCGTCCTGCCCAGATGCAGCAAAACAGGCCCAAACCATGATACTACCACCACCATGTTTCACAGATGGGATAAGGGTCTTATGCTGGAATGCAGTGTTTCCCTTTCTCCAAACAACACTTTTCTTTTAACCCAAAAAAAAAACATTTTGGTCTCATCCGTCCACAAAACATTCTTCCAATAGCTTTTAGGACTGGTGTGAAAATCGGATGATGTTTTAGTTCATATTTATGCAGAAATATAGAAAATTCGAAAGCTTTCACAAACTTTCAAGCACCACTGTATAAAATAAGCTTTGTATTATATGTATTATAAAATAAACATTATCTTACTTGTCATTATTTATTGTAGGCTCCACTATGAGACAGCAAAGACCACTCATTATACTCCTCAGTTCATGATACATTTAACTTATGATGGATTTGTTGAACATATCCCCATCATAAATCAGGAGCTCCTGTACAATACAACTCCATTAATGAATATAATGCTTTATACAGGGTAGATTTTCTGGGAGTCTGGAACGGATTTGTTCAATTTACATTATTCCTTATGGGAAAGATTTGCTTGGTACTCATCGTTTTCAGTTCTCAACAAGCCACTGTACCACTATATTCTGAATAGCTAACTTCTGAGAAATTGTTATTCCCATAATGTTTCCGGCTTGGACTGTAAATAATCAGTGTGTTTAATAAAAACATGAAAAGTGCATGGCATGTGCCTAGAATATCCTTGCCTATTATTAGCTGCCTATTGGCATGTAGATAACATTCACTTTACCTTTGTTCATGGTTGTTTTTCTCTTCCATTCTCATACGTAGAGACAAGTGACGTCTTTCCTAAGGGCAGAGTTCAACATCCTTATGGGTGTGATATGAATGTATGATTCATAAACAAAGCATATGAGTTAGGAATTTGGTCACACCTAGTATGAGCTGTTTTATAAGCTATGTAACTACAACACAAAAACATAACTATGCCTAACTACAACACAATAGATAAAGAGTATACGAAATAGAGAATTTTATTACAGTATTTATAATTTGTTCTATATATAGTTGAAATATACACACAACATGCAATAATGTAAATATCTAATCAGCCAATCACGTGGCAGCAACTTAATGAATTTACTCATGTAGACATGGTCAAGACGACCTGCTGAAGTTCAAACCGAGCATCAGAATGGGGAAGAAACCTGATTTAAGTAACTTTGAACGTGGCATCGTTGTTGGTGCTAGAGGGGCTGGTCTGGGTATTTCAGAAACTGCTGATCTACTGGGATTTTCACACACAGCGCCATCTGCAGGATTTACAGAGAATGGTCCGAAAAAAAGAAAATATCCAGTGAGGGCAGTTCTCTGGGTGAAAATGCCTCAGAAAAGAATGGCAAGAGTAGTTTGAGCTGATAGAAAGGATGCAGAAGACCATCTCTGAACAACACGTGAAACCTTGAAGCAGACAGGCTACAGGCTCAGAAGACCGCACCAGGCTGGCCAGTGGTGTAATGGTGTAGGGAATAGTCTCATGGCACACTCTGTGCCCCTTAATACCAACTGAGCATCGTTTAAGCCCCACAGCCTACCTGAGTATTGTTGCTGACCATATGCTTCCCTTTATGAGCACAGTGTACCATCTTCTGATGGCTACTTCCAGCAGGATAACTTGGCATGTCACAAAGCTCAAATCATCTCAAACTGGTTTGTTGAACATGACCTCTACTCAAAGTTCACTCAAAGTTCACTCTACTCAAATTACCTCCACAGTCATCAGATCTTAATCCTATAGAGCACCTTTGAACACATCATGGATGTGAAGCCAACATATCTGCAGCAACTGCGTGACGCTGTCATGTCAGTATGGATTAATGTCATATTAATGCGTTTTATTTTTATTTGTAAAATAAAAATAGTGGGGCAGTGGTCTAATACACTAGCCTACCACAGCAGGGACCACAGTCTGTTCTGTTGTTAAAGACTGATGTTGTTACATTCGGTTACATTATGAACATCCACCTCCATTCAGAGAGATTAATATTTAAAACAGGAACAACAGTTACATTCACAGTCACAATAACTAAACATGGTTCAATTGCACTGCACTGCATTGACATAACGCCACATAAACTGAACACAAGTGAAGGACAAACTGCTGATAGTTTACTAAGGCTTTCTGTGTTATAGGTAAATCTGACAGTCTTACCTGATCTTGTTTACACAGCACAACCCGAATGCACTTCCCTTTCGATTCCACCAACTACAATACACGTAGAGCGATGTGACATCATGGTTTCGATTCCTCTATTATTGTGTAAGTGCAGCACATGGCCTGAAGGGGGCACTACACCTCTTTGGAAGTCTGAGAGCGGTAGTGAAATGCTGCTATTTTGCATTGTCCCGAATTTAATACGATTTTCATTGGAAATCATATAGTCAGTATAACAACTTAACCACTCGTAAAAAGAAACCAAAACTTTCAGAATGTATTAGTATTTGGTATGTTCCCGGATCTAACCCATCAAGCATTTATGGGGGCACTTCCACTCTTTGGAATATTATAAAATCATGCTGGATAACATGGATCATCAGATTTAGCTCTTACTTGTGGAGTCCATGCAGCTTGAGTGAAGGCTGTTATTACAGCAAAAGGGGGAACATACCAAATACTAAACAGTTCTGAAGTCCATGCCATTATTCTTATTTATATTAGTACTAGTAGTATTGTTGTTGTCTTTGTTGTTGTCTGTGTTTTTTTGGTTTTCATTGTTATTATTATTATTATTATTATTTTTACTATCAGTGGTGAATGCAGTTTTGCTGGTACTACTATCACAACCTTCATCATTTCATATTGTTCACCTCCCAACAAAATGTACAATCTCTTAATAAACTACTTAAGGAAAACAAGATTAATAAAGATAATGTAGGTATTTTTTCTGTCAAGCTCGTGTCCATACTTCAGTCATATATACATATGATCCCCCTGAACTGTCCTCCCTCTCTAGGCTCCCATTCTCTATTATTATTATTATTATTATTATTATTATTACTTTATATAACAATTCATAGATAATGTTGCTTATTTGTCTTAGTTTTTAATTAATAATAGTTTGTTAATAAGTTTGTAATGTAAAATATATTTTATTTCTGAATGCACTCATATATTAAAATAATACATAAAATCAAATGTTAAAATAAACATGATTATTGCATAAAATATTTCATTTTAAAATTGTGTACATTATATAAAACAACAACAACAACAATAATAATAATAATAATAATAATAATAGTAACAAAAAAAATATTTTAAATTATTATGAAATTAATAAGAAATGTACAAATGTATTTCCAGTGGTTTAGTAGTAGTAATAACAACAACAACAACAACAATAATAATAATAATAATAATAATAATTATAATTATAATTATAATAATAATAACTATTATCGTTATTATTATTATTATTATTATTATTATTATTATTATTTTTATAGAATTATTCATAGATATCTATTTATCTACATATTAATATAAATTATTCACCTTGTCTTTACTATTATTTATTTAGAGTACTATTTACAACATTATATTACATAATTATATTGCATAATTTTACATGTGTATATATATATATATATATATATATATATATATATATATATATAAAATATAGGATGCTATTAAATACATGGGGATTTCTGTATTTGTATAAGATCTCATGAAGTGAATCTGAGTCTCCATGGTGTTTGCTTCCACCCCCATCCTCCCTTCCTCCATCCTCACTGCTTCCTTTCAGATCACAGCACACACACACACACACACACACACACACACACACACACACACACACACACACACACACACACACACACACACACACGCCTTCATCTCAGCAAACCTTCATCTGCGCAGTGTACCGATGTGGCTTTAGCTTCGGATCCCCTGTGCCATCTTCTACCTTTTGTATATGATGGAAAGCTACTGCAGGATGCCGGTAAATAATTCTGTTGTTATTATTATTATTATTATTTTTTTTTTTTTTTTTTTTATTATTATTATCTGTAGGATGACAGGTTGTTTTCACCTGCTGTTCAAAGTTCAGCTGGCAGACTGCAGCGCTCGGGTTATTATCTTTTTTATTGACACCTCTTTATATTTATATTATTTATGACAGTGAATTTAGAAATGTGGTGATTGGGTAAGGACGCAGCTTTAAGATAGCTGCATGCCAACAAGGACAGATGGTGGCTCCTGTTATCAGCCCTGTTTAATCAAGCCTGCTGTTAAAATGGTGTGCATGTAAGGAGCTGATAGCAACAACAACATTATGCTACTTTAATCTCGCTGCTCGTTGCAAAAATGGGCCGATCTTTTATCGGTGTGTTAATGAATTATTAATCATTTCAATATTATTTTGCTTTACACTAACAGACGGAGTTTGATTACACAATGTTGTGCCCAGACAGAGCACATCCATAGCCAAAAGTATCCGGACACCCCGTCTCGTTAGTGTGTTTACCTTTTTCAGCCACACCCATATTTAGCAAGTACATAAAATGAAGTATAAAGTCATGTGATCCCCGTACTGTAACACTGGAGGAGAGAACTGGTACTACTGTAGAACTCACAAGGTGGCATGCTGTCGCCTCGCCATCTGTTTGAAGTTTGCATGTTCTCCCCGTGTCTGCATGGGTTTCCCCATTCTAGCTTTTGTAGTTTCCTTCTGCATTCCAGAGACATGCATTAGGTCAGCTGGTGTATCTAAAGGATCCCAGTGTGACTGAGTGAGTGAGGGTGTATGCGTATGTCATGTCATTTATTGGTGACCTATTTATAGCTGCTTCGCACCTTGTGCCCTGTGCTGCCGGTTAGTCCCTGCCCCAAAATTCACGGAACACTGAATTGGAATAAATACATATGGAAAGCGTGTGAGAGAATAGAAATATTACTATTTAAGTGCATTAAGACATTTTTGACATTTAAAACATTTAGATTTAAAATGTTGTTGCAGTGCTTAGAGCTGTCATTCACAGCCCCAGAGACTCGGGTTCGAGTCCTGGTCTGGCTGTTGCCTGTGTGCAGTTTGTATGTTTGTGTGGGTTTTCTTCAGGCACTCCAGTTTCCTCCCACATTCCAAACAACTCTAAAGTATCCCAGTGTGTGTGTGCCCAAGTTTGTATCACATTGTAGGGACCAAATATCCCTACATGGGTAGAAAGATATGACATATTTGACATTGTGGAGGCCTTTTGCTGGGCCTCTGTTCATACATGTGAGACCTTACCAGCCAAGCTCACTCATACTCTCATGGCTGGATGGAAGTAAATCCCAGTAATCATGTCCGAATTCTACATTTACATTTATGTCATTTAGGAGCCGCCCTTGTCCAGAGCGACTTACAGTTGATACAATCTTACAATCCAAGCAATTGTGGGTTAAGGGTCTTGTGGGTCTTGCTCATGGACCCAACAGTGGAGGCTTGGCAGAGGTGGGATTTAAACCCTGGACCTTCTGGTCCATAATCCAGTAGCCATTACAGTCCCAAATCACCAAGTCTAGTGGAAATCCTTACAGAAACTGTGAAGGCTCTTAAGCTAACAGGCAAAAGTGACGCAGATATGATTTTCTTACCAAATCTGATGTTTAGGCTGTTCACACTATCTTTTTGTGAGACCAATAATCAACGTTTGTCTGAATGGTTCACGATCCGAACCCGACGCGCATGCGCAAAAGAGCAATGCTTCATCTCAGCCACTCGTCCAGAGGTCAACAATCAAATAAAGGCAACAATAACAGGCACTTCTTTAATGGTGATGTTAAAAAGGGCGCTTTATTCAACCATGGTCACTTCTTTGGTTTGCATCTTTGGTTTCTTTAAGCTTCACTTTGATGGTTTTTATTTATTTTGGTTTGTGACACTATAGCCATGTCCTCCTGTGGCCATGTTCAGCCATTTCCTTAAAATCCTCTTCAAACATGGAGTGGTCAGGATATGCCTTCAATTTTATTTTTGCACAGAGACATCAAACCAGATATTTCTGAGGTCTATTACTTCATCATACCACCACTGAAAACCTACCTCACTGCTCTTGTCCTTTTTCCTTTCTCCTCAGCACACATTTATGGGGAATGACATACAAGTCGCATGAATTCCGATCTGGCTGTTCAGACTGAGTCACATTGCCATGTATTGGACACGTATCGGATTTCAATATCACATATAAAAGTGGCCCAGATCAGAACTGAAAATGTTAGGTTCAGTGCGTTTAAAGTAATAAAAATGACTCCTTTGTATTACATATGAGGTAAAAGATCGGATTTGGGCCAGTTTTGCCTGCTGTGTGAACATTGCCTGTGTGAACATAGCAGCAATGCAGGACCAACTTCATAGTAATGGCCATGATTTTCTGGTTACATTAATGTGATGTTACAGTGATCACACACTTTAGGCCACTTTCATGTCGCTCTATAATGATAAGACTAGCTGACTGTATAGCCGCAAAATACTGGTGCTTAACAGTTGTGATGTAATACACTGCCTGGACAAAAAAAAAGGTCACCACCTGGATTTAACTAAGCAAATAATTCAATAGTTAAAAAAGAGCCTCCCATCGGATAATGACTGCATTGGTGATTATGTTTCAGCTGGCAACAAGATCTTGAACCCTAACTGATGCAGTGAGTAGCTTCTCATTTGTTAAGCAACCATGCCGAAAGACACATCCTGTGGTCGTGGAAAAGTTTGTCACTTGTAGAAGGGTCAGATTGTGAAAGAGTGGTTCAGGGAGCATGAGCCATCATTTTCACACATGGATTGTCCACCACAGAGTCCAGAGCTGAACCCCATTGAGAAGCTTTGCATAGTGGAACAAATCTCCAATACCAAAAAAATCATCAATACCTATATCTTGGGGAACAATTTATGCAAATCTGGACAGAAATAAATGTTGTGGCATCACAGAAGCAGTTCTATCCAGAATTACATTAATTTTTCCCCAAGATCTTGTATTGATGGTGGGAAATTTGGACCACTGCGCAAAGTCTTCTCCAGCACATCCCAAAGATTCTCAATGGGGTTCAGGTCTGGACTCTGTGGTGGACAATCCATGTGTGAAAATGATGTCTCATGCTCCCATCACCAAAGCAGTAATTATCCAATGGGAGGCTCTGTTTTAACCATTTAACTATTTGCTTAAGTCACAGGTCATCTCCCTGTCCAGAGTGGTCTGTTTAATGTCTTTGCCCTTTTTTAGGAAGTGGATCATTGACCTGATCAGACGGAGCTGTAGTGGCATCATGACTTCAGTGCCTCTGCTTTCACTGTACCTACTCCTGCCCTGCATAAGAGGTAAGTATCTTGTAATTCACAGCTACACTCTAGCAAAGCATAATCACAGCTGTGATAGTTCCATATATGCATCAAAAATACATCCTCTGGTTCTCTCATCTACCAAAACAGTATCAGGGCTGTTAGAAGAATTCATAAAATCTTTCATAAATTCAATCTGGTTAAATGACAAAAAACATTCCACCCCTTTCATGCACATGAATTAATATGAGTAACCTAACAGAAATCTTTTGACTCTTTTGTTTTGTCAAAAGAAAATTGTAGTTTATAGATAAAAGCAGTTTTCCTCATGGGGGTCAGCAAAATGTCTCCATCTTCCTTTAGTGTAATATAAACGTGACCAACCAATACCACTCACACATCACTTACACTGGGACACATTTTTAAAGATGCCAGTTGCTTTACAATGTCTTTGGAACTACCAGCACATACACTGGGAGAACATACAAACTCTACACCGGAGTCGAACTGGGACGGGAATTGAACCGAATTGAATTCTATTTCACAATTGTTATGAACAAAAATGAAAGTGGTGCAGATTTCCATTTACAGTGGAACCTCAGAATTCGAACTTGATTGGTTCCAGAAGGCAGTTTGAACTCAGATTTGTTCAAAGTCAGAAGTAATACAAATAGGATTAATCCGTTCCTGACCCCCAAATAATTGATTTCTACACCTATATTCATATGTTATGAATGATTAAAAGCACGAATAAAGCAAATGAATGTAGTACAATAATAATCATCAATGAATATGTGAAATAAGTGAAAATAAAGTTAAACTTTATATCCGTTGAGGTGAATGCAGTTTTGGCACGTCTTTCAGTGGGACAGCGGCTCGAGACTGAGGGGGTGTCTGAAATCACACCTAAAGACTAATATAATATACATATACATAATGTAATAATATAATAATTAAATCTAATATAATATCCACAATATTCTTATGATCACATCCTAAGTACTTCTTCATCCTCTTTTGAGTTTTATGGCGATTTCCATACCGTATTGGTGCATTATCGCCACCGACTGGACTGGACTGGACATCGTCTTTGGAAGATCGCATCATTGAGTATTTTATTTAAGGTGCTCATATTTAAGGTGCCAATCGGATTTTTGTTTGAATTTTTTGATGTCTGAATTTTTTCGAGTGAAGAGGCATTCTGAGTTCCACTGTATATTCCACCTGAGAGTTTAGGAACTCCAGCCATGACGTCCTGTAACACTGGGGTATTCAGTAAATATGAGGTAGCACAAGGTCCAAATTCCCTTAGGCATTCATCAAATTGGGAAATTGCTGTGGTGGTGTAACTGTTAAGGTATTGGACTATGGACCACAAGGCCAGCGTTCAAGTCCCAGCACTGCCAAGCTGCCACTATTGGGCCCTTGAGCAAGGCGCTTAACCCACAACTGTTTGAATTGTACATTGAAAGTTTGTACCAGTTGTAATTGCTCTGGATAAGAGCGTCTGCTATATATAAATGTAGATGTATAACCTTTCATTACCTGTTTCTTGTGTCATAGACGTGTTAGCAGGGCAGTGCTGGCAGGGGCCAACGTATTCGGAGACGGTGGTGTCGCCTGACCTGAGGAGCAGCAGCATCCTGCGGGTTCCTGAGGTGTTGACCCTGATCCAGTGTGCCACGGCCTGCTGTGACCTTCCAGGCTGTGACCTGGCCTGGTTCTTCGAGAGACGCTGCTACATCCTCAGCTGTCAGCACAAGGAAAACTGCCACCCCAAAAAGAGACCTGGAACAGACTCGCTCCTGGCCTTTCTACAGCGCCGACGCCCACAGACCCTGGTCCTGCAGTCCTTGGTACGAGGTGAGCCTTACACTGGCCAATGGCGACCACTGGCCAGACATAAAAGTTCTGAGGACCCTCTGAAGGACCTGGCTCTGCTGGAGGGAATCCAGGATTTGGATAACAATGCAATGGAGTATGATGAGAGCTACAGGACTTTGGATGATGACATCAGTGAGGAGAAGGACCAGGAAGAGCAGCCAAGACTACCCGATTGGCCTCTCGATGAAAGAGATGGGTTGAACTTATCAGAGACAGAAGGAGGTCGAAGGAAGCTATCTGTAATGGAAATGGACTCTCCTAGCTCCTCTCCCTCAGTGACGGATGGAAACAGAACATCTCCCAGTGCGGAGCCTTCCTGGAGACCTCCTGCATTCAGCATACCTACTGGAAAGGTTAGTGCTACTCACCGTTTAACAAAGTTTTTCTTGTGTCACCATTATTTTTGGCATTATTTTTAGCATACAGGCCTGGTATCCTCATAGACAAACAGTGGAAGCTGAAGTTGAAATCAACTTTCCTTGTAAAAATTCACTTGTCACTCTGCTGCTTCAGTAGAAGAACTCTAAGCACACATTTCAAGCCAGCACCACAAACCCTCCTTTGTTTTGACTAGAGAAACTATGCTTCTACACTGTCTGTGAAGTTCTTTAAAGCTGAACCAAACTTGTGGTCGTGGCTTTAACTTGTACTTCTAATGCCACCGACGGTAACGTAAAACATTTGTCTTTGTGCATTAGAACAAAGCATTCTGAAAGAAAGAAGAACAATTTGAAGATGTGAAAAGAGAAATGAGGTTTTGAAAGATAAGTGAAAGACTGCTGAAGCCAGTCTTAGGTGAAATGGGAAACTTATAAGAATTAAGAGAGCAGGATTAAAGCAGAAAACCGAAGAAGGAAAAGTAAGCTGCTAAAAGAAAGCTCAGAAGACTAACAACGTATCTTATCTTCAGTTTGCTCTCTGTTTTAGTCTTCTGAGCATTCTCTTATCAGTATTCTGCTTTAATCCTGCTTTCTTAACTCTTATAAATTCCACATATCACCTTAGGCTGGCTTTAGCAGTCTTTCACTTATATCTTTCAGAAACTCATTTCTCTTTTCACATCTTCAAAATGTTCTTCTTTCTTTCAGAATTCTTGGTTATAACGCACAAAGGCAAACAATCACCATTACCACCCGGGGATTTTAGAAGTACAAGTTAAATCCATCCATGGTTTGGTTCAACTTCACAGACAGTGTAGTTAATCCAGTTATCACTACACCTCTCTGCTGCCCTCACTGATCAGAGGTGGTTGTGTAGTGCTGGCTTGAAATGTTTGCTTAGACTTCTTCTACTGAATAATTATTTCGTCAGAAAGCTGAGGTAAAGCTTAGAGTTGTAGAAACAACACTGGAAACAGAAAACTGAATTTGATTGGCTAGATAGCGAAATATAACAAATGCTGTCACCAGTTACATTACAAAAGACACAGTGGCAGTTCAGGCGATTGAGAGAGAAGGTTTCAAACAATCTATCTATCTATCTATCTATCTATCTATCTATCTATCTGTCTATGTATCTATCTATCTATCTATCTATCTATCTATCTATATTTATTTTTCAATATTGCATACCTCTAATTGTGGTGGAAATGCTTTGGCTTATTGAGACATTAAATTGGATTAAGCATGTTTTCTGGAATTTAATGCACCTGTTAGCAATTGATATGGTTGAAATGTCCACATACTTTGGGCCAGCATCTATTAGGAGCTAGTTTCTCTTAAGATGGGTGCATTTGTTGTGTCTTCTCATTTCTTTCAGGATGAGGAAGCTCAATTTAACATCACCTTCACCATGTCGGACTCAACATCCATTCCAGAGCTGAACAGTTCAGATCCATCCAAACCGAGTCCAGTTAGCTCACCACTTCCCTCTCAACTCAACATGGGAACCACAACCCAGAGCACATCCTCACAGCCAGGTAGAGCAATTCTTGTTTGCTACACTGTAGACATATTTTCTATACCTTAAAATGTGCTCTTTGTTGCCACCTACTTAGCAGACCAACATGAGTCTACCTACTGCTTCCTTGCTTTAGCTCTAGTTCTTGTAACTTAAATATGCAAATTAAAATGTGGGGAAAAAGAAAAATAGGTCGGCTTAGTGGTGCAGTGGTTAATGCTGTCACTTCCCACTTCCAGAGACCCAGGTTAGAGTCCCTGACTGTTTGGAATTTCTTCCTATGTGTGTGTGGGTTTCCTTTGCGTACTCTGGTTTACTCCTGCATTCCAAACACCTGCTAGGTTAACTGATGTCTCTAAAGTGTCCAGGACTGGCACCCTGTGCAAGACTGCTTAATGCCTTTTGCATTGTGCTGCTATATCAGCCCAGCACACCATGAATCTGAATGAGGTTAAGCAGGTACACAAAGCTAACTAGACAGAGACCTACAAGACATGGAAAGAGACAAGAATCAAGAACAAGAACAAGCAAACCAGACTAGGAGAAGGAAGACAAAAAGCCATGTAGGATGATGCAGCTCTCCAGCCCATATCACACTGACAAGTTTGAAGCATCAGCACTGAGTGGAACAATGTTGACTCTTCTTGTGGTAAACAGCTGCATGTTCACCCACACGGCGTCAGGATTTAAAGAAATCAAACAGAAATAGGTTTCTTGCCAATGATTTCTTTTTAATCCATTTTCCATTTGGCCTATTCCTTTCCCCAGTTTTATTACATTGAATTAAATTGTGAATACATATAAAGAACAATTTTGTGACTGAACAGTGCAACTGTATCTAAACAGAAAAAAGGGATTAACAGCATGCCTTAATCTTGCAGCACAAGTCCTGGTTGTGTCTGTGGAAAACACTGGAGATGTGACCCTGCCCGAGAGAACTGTGGAGTTCACAGCTTCAGTCAGTTCAGTCACTGAAACTGGTATGATATAACAGACATAAACTGCTTAATCAAAAACAGTTTGTAGGTCTGATGTTGTGTTTTACCAGAATGTATGTCATTGTTTGATTTCAGATAGTCCTTACACATACGAGTGGAGTTTAGTCAGGGCACCAGACGGGCAGCAGGCAGCGATGGAAGGAAAGCACAGCAGAACTGTTCAACTCTCTGAGGTTAGATTTTTCCCTAGAGTGTAGTGTTGCCATGATACCAAATCTAGCTTTATACAGAGGGTGTCTGGATATCACAGTAGCAGTATGTAGAAATACTCAAGTCAGAGCTATGCAAAGAACAAAGAACAGTTTAATGCATTGTGTTAAATGCAGAGAAAATACAAATATTTGGGTTTGTATCATAGATTACCAGACAACGTTTATGTCAAGTAAGTTAACACAACCTTTGCTGAAAACAACCAGGAAGTCACAAAGAGACTTTTCTTAATTTCTCCAAGACAAATGTGAGATCAAATGGAAAGTCTCACAGGAACGAGGCAGAGATACACTAGGCTAGGCATACACAGAGATACATGAAGCCCAGGACTAGAACTACTGATAACGAACACAATACCACTGGACTAGATGCTACACTGCAAAGAGCTAGTCAGAGGTCAGGGACAGTCACTGGATACAGCATTTCCTGAGATCCTGGGCTCAAACTCCGTGCTGGGCTACTAACCAATTAACTTTTCAAGATGCATTCAGCTTTGGGTTGCTTAACTGTCAGTTGTATTTATGTGTCCTATTTTCTCATTCCATTTCTCCTAAGACATTTACATTTATGGCATTTGGCAGACGCCCTTATCCAGAGCGACTTACAATTTATACAATCTTTCAATCCAAGCAATTGTGGGTTAAGGAATCTTGCTCAAGGACCCAACAGTGGCAGCTTAGCAGTGGTGGGATTTGGAACTCTGGACCTTCCCTGGTCCATAGTCCAGTACCTTAACCGCTAGGCCACCACAGTCCAAGTCTATGAAATTTAACACACTTACTCTATTGTGGTCAACACCCGAGGTACCAATGGATATGACATATTTTTGCCAATTTATAACCATCTAATAATGTGCCCAAACATTTGTACACAACAAGCTCATTGTTTTATATTTTCCCCCAGTGATGTCTTATGTCTGGATTAGACAGCAGTGTGTTAGATTTGCTAGTGTCCTGCAGAACAAAGCACCTAAGTTGGCTATGAAGACTATAACTGTTTCTCGCCTGTCTTCAGCTGTCTGCAGGTGTATACACTGTGAAAGTGAGTGTGACGGGGAATCAGGCCTACGGGGAAGGAGTTGTTAACTTCACAGTGCATCCTGGTAAACATCGTCCAGTCCTATCAATATTAAAGTGATTCAGATTTCAGTCCCAGTTCTTGATATTTAATCTTGTTTTACAGAAGTGAGTGTGAATTTGCCCCCAAAATCAGTAGCTGTGCCCGAAATTCAGGATGTGTCTTCCTCTGCTGGAGTTGTCTTCATTAATGGCAGCCGTATGTTATTTTCTTTTGTTTGTATATATAGTACTGTGCAAAACTCGTAGGCCATCCTTACATTTGTTGTTTTAGCAATGGTATAATGACCATATATAACATATGCTTGGACGATTGGACCCCAAAATTTCAAACTCGGATTCGTTACTCCATCATACTCTTTTCCACTGAACTTCAACTATAATGTCTTATTATAGAAGAGGAGTTCATGTCTGACTCTGCTAGAATGCCATACAGATGATTACTGATAGATAAATGCCTTTATTTATTAGACATTATTGTGGAAAAACGTGTAACCATGAAAGGAAGAGTTTTTGATATGGGTTTAGTAAGTGATGTTTTCTGCTGGCTTTATATAGATGTTTTTCTGTCCCATCCCAGAGAGCTCAGATGATACAGGTGTAGTGAGATACTTGTGGGAACAGGTTGATGGTCCACCACGGAAAAACGATGCTCTTATGGATGCGCCTGTGCTCACACTGCAGAACCTTTCTCCTGGAGAATACACCTTCAGGTTCAAATAAAGCTTCTGTTCTTATTAGTACAAATCCATCCACACAAATTCAGTTTTGGACACCTGACATCTGAACATCACATCCAAATTGTAGGGTTTAAGTCATTTTGTTCCAAGGCTTTCGTTAGATTTTGCAACATGACTGAAGGGAGAAACGCATTATTGCGGTTGGGCTCTGATGTTGGGTGATGAGATTTGGCTTACAGTTAGCATTCCCATTCATCCCAAAGATGTTGGATGTGGTAGAGGTAAGGTTCCTCTCCCCCAGTGTGTGAGTGTGTGAGTGTACGTATCCTATGATGGACTGGCGCCCAGTCTAGGGTCGCCCTGTGTCACCGGCTGAGCGTACCGTCTCACCCCGGGTGTGCATTTTCCTCTTATGTATGTTCCTCATTTATCTCAAAGACCTTAAGGACTTACTAAACAAACCTTCCTGTGGTCTGCCCTGATTAGCTCACACTCCCCAGCGCTCTGTCCTCATATTTACTCATTTTGGTTGACAGGCTGACGGTGACCGACCCCCCCTCCGAAGGCCTCACAGACTCCAGCACTGCTACAGTGAGAGTCCAGCAGCAATCCAAATGATGAACCCCCAGTGGCTTTCAGCGGGCATAGATCAGGTCATTCAGGCTTCCCCTAAAACCTCCTGACTCTGTGGGCCAATCAAAGCCACAGATGATGACCTTGGGATCATCCGCTATGCTGTGGAGACCTTCTGTCCAGAACCTCACCAGTCTGTTGCCCCGGGTCGAGATAGGGGCAAAGGAAGGAGCGAGGAGGAAGTGGGGGAGGCCAGGGGGAACGCAGGCCGGAAGTAGGGGGACGAAATGGTCATGGAAGAGGGAGAGGAGAGGGTGGAGAAGGAACGACAGGTGGGGGCAGTGGAATGTAAAGGGGAGAGCGGCTGTGCGGAGGGGGGAAGACGTAGAATAAGGAGGGGGGAGGAGGGGAGAAGGCATGTTTCCGGTGGGAGGAAGGGAGGGGAGGGTCGGACATGGTCGGAGCCACCGCCTGGCGGATCAGGCAGGTGATGACATATATGGTGCTTTGCACTATGATTATTCTTATTATTAATATTATTATTATTCTTATTATTATTAATTGTCTACAAGGGTTTTTCTCAACTTTTCTCCCTCGCCTTTTTCCTTTTTCTATAGAGGATCCCCTTTTCTTTCTGCAGAGATTTTTACGGCAGTCGCTCAAAAGCAGCTTTACAACTTCTGGGACAAACAGTGCAAGAAAAAAAACTTATAATAAAAATCAAACTGTCATGAGGAAGAGAAACCTTGGGAGGTCCAAGACTCAAAAAGGGACCCAGCCTAGACTAAATATACTCTAACTCACCGGTCACTTTTATTAGGTAACACCTTGCTAGTACCGGGTTGGACCCTCTTTTGCCCCCTCAGATAACTGCCCTTAACTCTTAATGGTTTAGATTCAAGAAGGTGCTGGAAACATTTCTCAGAGATGTTGGTCCAGCCGTTCAATGTTCGTGGTTCGCTTTAACGACTTGCGGTCTTAAAAATTTTAACAAATAATGATAGTAAATAAAAAAAATAAGTTTTTTGCAGCTGTTCAATTAAAAAAAGGTTTAGACATTAAATGGCACATACCTGTATAAATAAATTTGACAAGATCGGTTATTATTTAAAATCGTTTTCTATTTATTATGGCAAAACAGTTGCCACACCTGTATTAAGAAGTAATAATGCATTCCTTTAAAAAAGGCCCCTTTCCCAACCAAAAAAATTTTGTTTTTTTTTTGTCCCCACTCGTTATAGCTATGGAGTGCGATTTTATTGTAAGAACAATATTTTACAATTAAATAGGAGCAAGCAAGAATATTCCTTAACATAATAAAAACCCTATAATGTGTGTATTTGTACTAACTGTGATGAGTGTTTCTCTACTCACTTGTGCTGGCTTTGTTTCAGGGTGTAAGGTCGCCAGCACTTCAGGTCTCTGATCTCCAGGAAGGTCTGTACTCGTTCCAGCTCACTGTCACCGAATACAGCGGCCCAACAGGACTCAGACACAGTGTTAGTCCACTGTGCTGGCTGGTAAACACCCACACATTGTTTCTGAGCTTTACAAGCTCCTTTATCTAACCTAGTTGATGTAATGTGCTATATACTTAACAAATCTGTGTTGTTTTAGAGAACAGAGCACCGGTAGCCATAGCAGGACCAGACAGAGAATTGATTTTGCCAGAAAACAGTGTGATATTGAATGGCAGCAGTAGCTCTGATGATCAGTCTGTCACCAGCTACCAGTGGGAGATCCTCAGGTCTGCAAATGATGATGTGTTACTAGTTCAGGCAGAATGTGTCTATCTTTTCATATGACCTGTAGAACAAACTACAAGTCCAAATCAGCAAAAGTTGGGATTGTATGGAGGGAAAGAAAAAAATAACGCAGTGTTCCTTACATTTACTTTTACTTCATAGCAGGCAGTATGAACCCAATATATTTCATGTTTCATTTGTTAATAATCATCCATTCCTGTATTTGAGGTGTGCAACACATTCAAAAAAAGTTGGGACAGGGGCAATTTTAGGGCTAGTAATTAGATGAAAAGAACTAAATGATATGAATTCAAATAGCTGACATCAACAGGTGACGATGTTCCTTAAAGAACGTTTTGAAGGGATTTGTATATTTCAGTCATGACTTTTTCTGATTGGGTTTATTCTGATTTGTCTGGCCACAATGCATTTCCCCTGTGTGATGGTCCATCACTGAGCCCAGAGAAGTCGATGCCGATTCTTGACGTGGTTAACATAAGGCTTCCTTTTTGCACAGTAAAGTTTTAAGTGGCATTTGTGAATGTAACTCTGTATTGTAGTGCTTGATCAAGGTTTGATAAAGGAATCCCTTGCCCTTGTGGTTCTATCAGGTAATGATAAACACAGTTCTTGACGCAGTGCTGTCTGAGGGATCAGAGATCATGGACGTTCAGCTTAGACTTGCTCCCTTGCCATTTATGCACTGAAATTTCTCCAGATTCTTTGAGAAACATTGTTTTCAAACATTTCAGTCATTTCTCTCACCTTTGTTGATAAACTGGAGATCCTCTGCCCGTCTTTGTTCCTCAAACACTCAGCCTTTCATGGATACTTCTATTGTGTTGGAATGTGTTGCACATGAAATGAAGTTGACCAGAAAAATCATGAAATATCTTGGGTTTATACTGTCGGCAATGCAATAAAAGTCAAAGTAAACGTAAGGAACACTGCATTTATGATATATACTGTTATTTGGGGACAGTGGTAGCCTAGCGGTTAAGGTACTGGACTCTGGACCAGAAGGTCCAGGGTTCAAATCCCACCTGTGCCAAGCTGCCACTGTTGGGTCCTTGACCAAGACCCTTAACCCACTGCATCAATTGTAAGTCGCTCTGGATAAGGGCGTCTGCTAAATGCAGTAAATGTAAATGTTATACATAATGCTTCTTGCACCTGTAATGAGAATGTAAAAGTTGGTCGAGGCTGTGGATATAATGTTGTTAATCTCATGTCTGATTTTGAAGTGGTCCTTCTGGGTCAGAGATAAAGAACGCAAACATGGCAGTTGCAGTTGTTATGGGTCTCCAAGCTGGGCATTACACGTTTAAGCTGATGGTCCAGGATGAGCAGGGAGCATCAGATAGCACCGTACTCACCGTTACAGTCAAAGAGGGTGAGAAACAGCTCTGTAACTGTGTAATACTGAATTACATTTCTACACTTTCATATTCATTTACAGGACTTAGTAGACATCCTTATCAGGAGTTACACTTTTCCATTTCCAATTCCCTGAGCCTGTTATGTGGGATCTAGGACCCCACACTAAGATTGCTGGGGAACCCAATATGCGAACCAACAGACAGGCTACGGACAACGACGTAGTAAGACAGAGCGTTTATTAAACAAGCCCCAAACGGGCTGGCTGTGTGCATGTATGTGTGAGTGTAGTAGCCACGAGCTAAGTAGATAGCGGTGCTAAGCTGAATGCTAATCTAATAGCGACTGAAAAGCAGCCAGGTACGGGACAAGAAGCGGAGATATTCTGGCGACGTCTTAGAGATCGATTGGCAGTTTTATCTGGAACACTAATGAGTTGGAATGTGGAACTGGTCTGAGCAGGGAGGAGAACGAGGAACGAGCCAATCGATCTCTGTGAAAGCAAGCACAAACAAATACACACCCATTCTCTCATTCTGTCTTACAGAAGTTCAACTAACAAACTAATGTTGTTAAAAGTTATTGTGGATCCTGAATCTAGAAAATTACATCTAATATAGACTACTGTGCAAAAGTTTTAGGCCACAATTAGATTTGTTGTTTTAGCAATAATATAATGAACATATGTAATTATGTATGTTACACATTAGATGCTACGCTCTATTATGTTACAGTGTCAGTTTACTGATATATATAATGATGTCCAAGACAAATCTGGAATTACTCTACTACACCTGAAAGTTATTTACACCAAGTACAAATAAATTCAGAACAGTTATAGTGGGAATTTGGATATGGGAGTTTGGATAGCAGCGTTCAACAATTTAGTCAAATAAATTTAAATATGGACTAATTTAGTGTTGTATTAACCAGAGCAGAAATCCCTAGGATGACAGCGAGATTATCCGTCAAATATACTTAATCATTGGAAAACATAACCGTATCATTTTAAATAATACATACAGCAGTGATATGAACTGAAAGAAAAAGTATTTTTAGGTTTTGAAGGATTGTATTCCCCCTTTCATATGCCTCACAGTGGTTTGGTCCACTGCCTATCATCACCCGAACCCACTTATGTTTTATTTTAGCTGTTACAATTGATATATTTTTAAGGTATTATTAAAGTATTGTTCATATTTATGTTTTCCTACATTTGGTTAATAAATATTTCTTATTTGGTTTGATTTAGTTTGGTTATTAGTTGAAGTATTTTCTGCTTTTATAACTCTACTTAAAGCTCTAAATATGTTTTTGTAAAGTTAATGCAGCGAGTTTAGACCATATTTAGACACATATTTAATGGCTACAGTGTAAAATCATACTGAAACCGTCTTCATGGTGCTTCTCAATTAAGATTGTTAGATGAGATCTCATTGCAGACTCGCTCTAGTTAGGAAACCACACCAATATATAGGGTGCCATCTACAGGCCGCTCATGGTATTGTTTAACATCTTACAACCTGTAGCCTATACAGTGGTACCTCGCTTCTTGTCGTTACTTTGTTCCAGTCGGCTTGTCGAGAACCGTGAATGTCGAGTGATAGCCTAGCGGTTAAGGTACTGGACTATGGACGAAAAGGTCCAGGGTTCAAATCCCACCTCTGCCAAGCTGCCACTTGAGCAGGGCCCTTAACCCACAATTGCTTGGATTGTAAGACTGTACCAATTGTAAGTCGCTCTGGATTAGGGCGTCTGCTAAATGCTGTAAATGTAAATGTAAATGAGTAGCAAAATTTGATGAGTTCCAAGGTGGCCGAGAACTGAGGTACCACTTTTGGTAGCACCTTTGGCGTCCCCTTCAGAACTTGCTCTTAAGAAATTTTAAGGTTTATTGTCCCCCCCAAGACTGAAATGAAATTTAGATCCACCTTTCGTGTCTTGACTCAGTGGTTCTCAGTGGCTCTGAACTACAAATTTAAAGGTTGTGAGTTTAAATTCCAGTTTAATTTGCCACTTGGGCCCTTGAGCCACACCTTCAATTTCATAGCTCAGTTGTAAGTCTTTCTGAATGAGGATTTCTGTCCTAAATGTAAGTAACTGTTCATTAATTTGTGATTGCACTAACCATTGCATGCAAGGAACTAATGAATTCTTGCTCGTTCTACCAACACCTTGTCGCTACAGCTGAACACCTGCCCCTTACAGCGCATGCCAGTGGGAGCCACACTCTCACTTTACCCAACAACTCTCTGGTCCTAAAGGGCAGTGTGTCCAACAGCGGCTCTGCTAATGTGTCCTTCCTGTGGGTCAGAGATAAGCAGAGTCCAGCTGCAGGGGTAAGTGCATTTCTGATAATTGTCCTTTTCAGGACTTCCACCTTACTCACAATGACTTCTCTTTCTTTCTGCAGGATATTCTGTTCGGGTCAGAACACCAGGCCTCTCTATACCTGGCCAACCTGGTAGAAGGCACGTATCTTTTCCAGCTGCAGGTCACGGATGCTTTGGGTCACTCCAGTGCCGCGACGGCTACAGTGGAAGTACGTCCAGGTAGGACCATGTCATTGACAGCTAATTGTTATAAATGTGTATTATCTGCTGTAATACTGGACTGCCTTATGCTTTGATTCCGGCACACATGGTATTGTTTCCATAGTGTCACACCTACACGCTCACCTGCGCACCACGCTTCTCGGTTATCATTCTTACCTAGTTCTGATTCTTCTCTATCCTCAAATTCGTCTCTCCTTATTCGGATCGATTGTTTCCTGATCACGTCCGTAGTCCTATCAGTTCTCATTTTGTTCATTCAGTTTTCCTTTTGATCGCAATAAACACCACCTTTGGTCTGATCTTCTCCCTGCATGTGTCTCCTGTCCCTAAGCTGGCATTACATATAGCCTTATGCAAGGTCACAACATTTATCTCAATCCAGAACTGCATTACTTTTTGGCTAAGATATTGTATTGATGACAGGAGAGTCTAAACACTCTGTAGACTTTCAATGGGGCCAAGGTCAGAACTCATGTGGTGGCCAATTCATGTGAGAAATCCCAGAACCAATCTTTTGCAAGTTGAGTCCCATCTTGGCACTGATGTCCTGGAATATGCCATGCCACCAGGGAAGGAAAATCCATCGATGTTAGGCTACAACCTGGTCATTTAGTACAACCTCAAAACAGAAACATTTGGGACACACAGTGTTTCTTACATTTACTTTGACTTTTATTTTATTGCAGACAATATGAACCTGAGATGTTTCATGTTTTGTCTGGTCACCTTCATTTCATTTAAGCAATAATACACGAGAGGGAGTGCTTTAACGTGAGATGTTGGCATGAGGCTGCAGGCCAATATTTCAAGTTAAAGCACGACTTCGAGTGTGTTAGTGCGATTATACCACAGTTCCATTATTACCATTTATTATTCGATTTTAAGGTAAAGAGGACAGAAAAACGATTTGTTTATCAGCCTTCCTGAGGTAAAATGGTTCCATTCTATCGTTCCCCGTGGCTAAGCCCTTCAGTCATTAAAGTTGAGGAACAGAATGACCAATAACTTTATTATACAGACAATAAACACAAATATATCGATTGGTAAGTTTTAATTGATTAAAAAGAAAGTTTATTTGCATTCAGCACATAAAATGGGTGGGGTTTATAAGGCAGGCTGTTACTAAGATCCACTATTCTACCGACTGAAGCAGATCGGAGTGAGATCCTGGTGTTCTAACCAAAGTCTAGGATCCTGTTTGATTAGCGATTATAAATTTGTATGATTTTTCCAAAAAGATCTGGAATACTGACCACAGAACACGTTTCCACTGTGTGATGGTCCATCCCAGATGCCGCCGAGCCCAGTCAAGTCGATGCCACTTCTGGACATGGTTAACATAAGGGTTCTTTTTTGCACAGTAACGTTTTAAGTGGCATTTGTGAAGAAATTCTTGATAAAGAAATTAAATGATAAAGATCATGAAATGCATTTTCCATACTGTCCTAACATTTTTTGATTTGGGGATGTGCCTGATCCGTGCTGGTCCTGACCATTAGAGAACAGAGTAAAGGGAACTAACAAAGTATGTAGAGAAACAGATGGACTACAGTCTGTAAGTGTCGAACTACAAAGTGCTTCTGTATGGTAAGTAGAACTGATAATATGGACAATGAGTGTAGAAACAAGGAGGTGTAACTCATAAAGTGATCGGTCAGTGTATATGAGCTCGGTGTGTGTGTGTGCAGACGTACGTGAGCAGGAGGAGGTGGAGTTGGAGCTGCAGGTGCCCGTAACTCAGATCAGTCAGCAGCAGAAGGAGGCTGTGGTGAGGCAGCTGGCTGCACTGCTGCACGTAATGGATTTCGACATCATTATGAAGAGTCTGCATGGTCAGTCTGATATCAGGTAAGCTGCACATACACGGTTTTGTCTACTCACATTTCATACAGTCTTCTGGGTTTAGCTAAGGTTTACACCTTATTAGCTACCTGGATCTTACACTCAGTGGTCATTTTACACTGATGAACCAATCATTATGACCACCTGGTCTGCACTGATGTTGAAGCAGGTGACACGTGTCAAACTGACATCTAGGGTTTTAGAGTAAAGCATCACACTCCTCCACCAGCTTGTCTTCTCCACATAGAGCGTTCTGGTGCCATCACTTCCCTGGATAAATGGTGCACACGTACAACCCCAAGTCAGAAAATGTTGGGACAAATGTTTGAACGACTAGACTATTTAAATAATGACCAATACATAATAGATATTATGATGTAGTAAACGTCTATCTGCTGTACCATGTTAGCGACGTCACAGTCAGCCGAATGTGTGTCCTTGTTGTGTTTTTCAGTACGGTTTTCAGGTTCTCTGTGCGGGGTCCTGATGGGATAATCCCTGGTCCAAAACTGGCCCGTTTACTGAGGTATCAGCTTCTGAAAGAGAAGACGGATTACCTGCTGTTTAAAGTCCTCAGAGTGGATACAGTCAGTGAGTAGCACAAAGCACCTTCTGAACTTAATTCATGTTTAACCACAATTTGTCCTGCCACCTATCCCTGGAGAACACATGGTACAGGCATTACCTGAATGGGACACCAGTTCACTGTTGTAGTGCTGGGAGATAATCCCATGATCGTCCTTCTCCCTCCCTAAGACATAGCCAACCGTGTCTGCATGCGATGCCCAGCAAGGCTAAACAGCACAACTGGAACTCAAACCCGGGTCCCTGCTGTGGCGGGCTAGCATATGCACCCCCTGAGCTGCCAGTTAACCCCCTGAGTCCTTTTGATGCCAACTGGAGTCAGGTTACAAAATCCATTGTCACAAAAACCTGGGATTTCAATACAGGTACGCGCCATTTAACATCCGCATTACGTTTTGTGAAACAAGACCAAAAAGCTGACTGGACATTACTATAGTCATATATTAGTTTAGATACTTTGCAGATAGTGTTTTAGTTTAAACAATAGTATTAATTAAAACACAACGTTTAGTTAATATCTCATGAACTGTCTTCATCCAAGTCATAAGAATAGATCATGTAAAAATCCTGTTCCAAAGGGTTTTTTCTTCTAACTGTTCACATGTCTGTTGTACCATGTGCTGTGGTAATTCTGTGCAGTGTGTTTGCTGCTGTGCTCTGGCCGTGGTCAGTGTGACCCTGTCACCAGAAGCTGCTCCTGTGACCCTCTGTGGATGGAGAACCCCTTCAGGCGCTTTCTGGATGATGAGAGTAACTGTGGTGAGTCTTCAGGAAAAACCGACATCAAGTACAAACAGTCAAAGCCCTGCCTGACTGTAACTTGCTACAGAAAATGGTTTAGATGGTGTATATCCAGATAGAAGGAAACCAGTTCCATGATTTCTTATGGGAAAATGTTGGTATCTGACAGTTATGTTACCTGTTTATACCCTAGTTGTTGTTGCCTTACTTGACCTGCTGTCAATTCATAGTGAAATGCACAAATGAAAAGACATTTAAACTATTTAATACAGCTTGTATATCATGTTGCTACATTTTAAAGGAATAATTCAAGATAGTAGTGAATATGGGATCTGTGGGACCCCCACAGATCAAGTGGCTTTAATCTCCTATTGCAATTAACTTGACACAAGTTGAAATGCTTGCTACACTGTGATTTAGTGTGTTGGAGTATTTCTTTAATAAAAATATAAAACACTTGAGTATGAATAGTTGACTTCCAGAACTGTTTTTCAGGAGTTTGAAAAATGGGCTATTGACTGGCATCTTGATTTCTCTTGCAGATTGGAGTGTGCTGTACGTCACCATCTGCTGCATCGTGGTCATCATATTTCTGGTCTCTACAAGCTGGGCCTGGTGCAAAAGGTATCACCGATCTCATTCAGAGAAGCTGCCGTAGGTCAGGGCTGAGCTTCTCAAAAAGATTGGAGCAGAAAGATGAACTTTAGAACTTTAGAACAGCATGTGAAATTGATTGTCAATCAGTGTTGCTTCCTAAGTGGACAGGTTGATTTCATAGAAGTTTGATTTACTTGGAGTTATATCGTGTTGTTTAAGTGTTCCCTTTATTTTTTTGAGCAGTGTATATATATATATATATATATATATATATATATATATGCCCAAGACAATGTTTCTTCCATTACAGGCCAACCTGCGTTTGTCACATCTGTTGTTTCGGCATGTTCCGAAGCAGGCGTACAAAAGTCAGGAAGAAAACCAAGTACACAATCCTGGATGATGTGGATGAACAGGAGCGGATGGAACTGCGACCGAAATACAGTGAGTGTCCCGATACGCTAAGACTGCCGTAGTGCTGGAGTGAACGTGGCTTTATCTCTTGCAGATATCAAACACAGGAGCACTGAGCACAACTCCAGCCTGATGATGTCCGAGTCGGAGCTGGACAGCGAGCAGGACACGCTCTTCAGTAACGAGAGGCCGGACAGAGCCAGACACCGAGCGAACGGAGCCCTGATGCACGGAGACTCGTATGGTCTGAGGCCTGTGGACGGATGAACGCTAAACCGAGCCGACAGATTGGCTGAATGTTTCGACTGAACTAAAGAGGGTTTCTAAAGAGCATATACTTACTGAGGAGTTACTGAGTTTGAACTGATCTGCTTGGTTTATAACAGTGCTAACGCAACAATTCTAGAAAACCATCGTGCGCTCCGATTCCACAAGCTGTGTTTCTCTTCTTGCATATCTGCCTAAAACATGAATAGAAACCGTGCACACGCAGGACCTCTGTCAGGGGTTTTGATACGTTTATGTTACGCTACGTTTGCAGTGCCGGCCTGATGTACATCTGTTTGATGTGGGTGCAGAAAGAACAGGTACAGAAAGGCTGTGTGTAATTACAGTTCTGAAATGCTTGTGAATCCTTTTAAGTATCTGTGTTAGTTATGTATAAAATGTGGTCTGATCATGCCAGTCCATAATTGGCATTAAAGAGCCTTTATTGTCATTCTATCATTAGGATACATGTAGTGATACTTTTTGCAGTGGATATCGAACAACGTAGCCTGCGAGGCTGGTGGTGGCTGTATTTTATCTCCTGGCAGAGTTTGTTCATTCATTTTTAACTTCAGTCATGCACTTTATAGGCAATCCAGTGGTACCTCGGTTCCAGAAGTTTTGTCAAGAACCGAACACAAGAACCAAGTTTTTCCCATAAAAAATAATGTAAATTGAATAAATCCGTTCCAGACACCCAGAAAATCCACCATGTATAAGGCATTATCTGCATTAATGGAGCTGTACTGTACAGGTGTATGATGGGGATATGTTCAACAAATCCATCATAAGTTAAACGTATCATGAACTGATGAGTTTAATAAAGTCTGTACTGTATCACAGCGGAGCCGACCTTACTGCTTAAAACACTTACATTAACCTACAGTTGGGCAAAATCATTAACACAAAGCTTATGTTATAATAAAGTGTTGAAAAATCTCATGGAATTTAGTGAACAACGGATTGAAAGTGAACAGTAAAAGCAAAACACTTACTCTATTGGTGAACTCAGGGTGCAGCCTGAAAGTGAGGGCTCAGTCCTTGGTTTCCTTTCGGTTAGCTGTAACAATTTTAGGACCCATGGAGACTTATTTGCACTAAGAATACACTACTGTGGAAGTAAAAATAAAAAAGTACAAACAGAGCAGAGATCTTCACTGTGAAAGAGCTACTGTGAATCTGAATCACTGTGTATTGAATCGTGAATCGAGTTTCTGCTGAAACGAGTCACGCGGCTCGACTCATGCAAGTTTAAGCGAGTGCTCCGAGTACCGAGCAACCGACGAGAGCCGAGACACATTTTACTAGTCGAAATGCATCAAGAACCGAGTTCAACAATTTCCGAGGTGGTTGAGCACAGAGGTACCACCGTATTAATAATAACTATAAAAAATTACACTTGTGCACTTTTACACTTTTTTTCAAGGACCCAAAGACGCTCACAATTAGACAGAACGTAACTAACACTGGACAGACGGTACAAGTGACAAAACAAATAAACACATGAATAACAACAACAGCAAATCATTAGGATCACGATATCCCATAAGAACCAGGACAGTGGGAGGTTGTAGGCAAGAGAAAACAGGTGTGTTTTGACGTTATTTTGAATGTAGATAAAGATTCTGACCATTTAATGTGAGATGGTAAGGAGTTCCAGAGGTGTGGAGCAAGTATGGAGAAAGCTCCAGAGCTACAGAGGTTAGAAGGAGGAGTAGGGAGTGACCTAGTTGTAGAAGATCTTAGATTGCAGATAAGTTTGTAGGGCTGAAAAAGTCAGATAGATAAGAAGAAGCAAGATTACTGACAGCTTTGTAAGTGGGTAGAAGGATTTTAAACTGAATTTGGAATTTCACAGGAAGCCAGTGGAGGTTTTGGAGGACTGGCGTAATACACTGCGTTACCAAAACAGAAGGTCACCACCTGGATTTAACTAAGCAAATAGTAAAATAATAATAAAAAAAAGAGCCTCCCATCGGATAATGACTGCATTTGTGATGATGTTTCACCTGGCAACAAGTTCTGTAACTGATGCAGTGAGTAGCTTCTCATTTGTTCAACAACCATGTCAAAAGACACATCCTGTGGTCGTGGAAAAGATGTTCATCTATTTCAGAAGGGTCAGATTGTGAAAGAGTGGTTGAGGGAGCATGAGCCATCATTTTCAGACATGGATTGGCCACCACAGAGTCCAGACCTGAACCCCATTGAGAATCTTTGGGATGTGCTGGAGGAGACTTTGTGCAGTGGAACAAATCTCCCATCATCCATACAAGATCTTGGGGGGGAAAATAAATGTAACTCTGGACAGAAATAAGTGTTGTGACATTGCAGAAGCTTGTGGAGACGATGTCACAGCGAATGCGTGCCCTAATCAAATATTAACCTCTTCACTTCTCTTTATTTTCACTTATTTCACGTCTTTGTTCTTCAATTATTTCATGTATTTATTGATCATTATTATTATTGCTTTACATTCCTTTGCTTTATTCATGCTTTTAATCATTAATAACATACGAATATAGGCATAAAAAATCATTTGGGGGTCGGGAACAGATAAATCCTATTTACGTTACTTCTTATAGAGAAATTCTGGATCCAATTAAGTTTGAATTCAAATTTGAATGCCTTGGAAGACTATTATTGCTATGTCACTCTGGATAATTGCACCCGCTGAATGAGTATATGTGAAATAATAATAGCAGACACAAAGCAGAGCAAATGCATAGTTTAGAGCTTTATTTGAATACGTACCCAACATTATTAGTGCTTCTTTTTACCCACAATAATGTAAAAAAGATAAGAGAATCACAGCATCATTAATACTAACAAATCATTAAATTACTGTACATACATACCGTGGGGTAAAAAAGTATTTAGTTGTAGTTTAGTTGATTGTGTTTAATCATTGTAGTTATGTATTTATTATTCACAAAAATATACACTCAACATACAGTGGGGCAAAAAAGTATTTAGTCAGCCACTGATTGTGTAAGTTCTCCTACTTAGAAAGATGAGAGAGGTCTGCAATATTCATCATAGGTACACTTCAACTATGAGAGACAAAATGAGAGAGGAAAAAACTAAACAAAACAGGAAATCACATTGTAGGATTTCTTAAAAATTGAATTGAAAATTATGGTGGAAAATAAGTATTTGATCAATAACAAAAGTTCAACTCAATATTACACCTAACATAACCCTGTAAGTCTTCACCAGGTTGGCACACAGTGTAGCTGGTATTTTGGCCCATTCCTCCATGCAGATCTCCTCTAGAGTTTTGGAGCTGTCACTGGGCGTTGGACTTTCAACTCGCTCCACAAATTTTCTATGGGGCTGAGGTCTGCAGACTGGCTAGGCCACTCCAGGACCTTGAAATGCTTTTTATGGAGCCCCTCCTTCGTTGCCCGAGCAGTGTGTTTGAGATCATTGTCATGCTGGAAGACCCAGCCACGTTCCATCTTCAATGCTCTCACTGATGGAAGGAGGTTTTGGCTTAAAATCTCACGATAGTTTTCCCCGTTCATTCTTCCCTTAACACGGATCAGTCGTCCTGTCTCCTCTGCAGAAAAACAGCCCCAAAGCATGATGTTTCCACCCCCATGCTTCACAGTAGGTATGGTGTTCTTGGGATGCAACTCAGCATTCTTCTTCCTCCAGTTGAGTTTTTACCAAAAACTTCTATTTTGGTTTCATCTGACCATGATATTCTCCCAATCCTCTTCTGGATCATCCATATGCTCTCTGGCAAACTTCAGACGGGCCTGGACATGTTACTGGCTTAAGCAGGGGGGCACGCCTGGCACTGCAGGATCTGAGTCCCTCTCGCGTAGTGTAGTGTCTTACTGATGGTAGCCTTTGTTACTTTGGTCCCAGCTCTCTGCAGGTCCTTCATCAGGTCCCTCCGTGTAGTTCTGGGGATTTTTTGCTCACCGTTCTCATGATTATTCTGACCCCACAGGATGAGATCTTGCGTCGGGCACCAGATCAAGGGAGATTATCAATGGTCACACCAACCTGCTTGCCTATTGTAGATTCACTCTTCCCAGCCTGGTGCAGGTCTACAATTTTCTTCCTGGTGTCCTTTGACAGCTCTTTGGTCTTGAGTTTGGAGTCTGACTGTTTGAGGCTGTGGACAGGTGTCTTTTATACAGATAACGAGGTCAAACAGGTGCCATTAATACAGGTAACGAGTGGAGGACAGAAGAGCTTCTTAAAGAAGAAGTTACAGGTCTGTGAGAGCCAGAAATCTTGCTTGTTTGTAAGTGACCAAATACTTATTTTCCACCATGATTTACAATTAAATCCTACAATGTGATTTCCTGGATTTTTTTCCCCTCATTTTGTCTCTCATAGTTGAAGTGTAGCTATGATGAAAATTACAGACCTCTCTCATCTTTCTAAGTAGGAGAACTTGCACAATCAGTGGCTGACTAAATACTTTTTTGCCCCACTGTATACAACATTTCTCAGTCAACATCATTTGAACTCTACATAAAAAAACAGATGTTCCACAGACAATCTGGCACTTACGCACCGAACTGAACACAACATGGACCATATTTCCAATATTTTTTTCAGTCATTTTAAATTACCAGTAGTACACATTTTACAAAAATAAAGAAATTGATACGAATACCTCAGTTATACAACATACACAGACACAATTTAGTCAACAAAGATTCAGGGAAATTATTTTTATCGTACTTCTAACTACATTTCCTCAGATCCAGAAGTGTTTCTGTTAAATTATAAGCTTGTAGATTAAGCATTCAGGTTCAGAATGACCTCTCTACTGTCTGATACTGATTATTTAAGTTAGATTGCAGAGAGCATAACGAGGTGTGGCACAAAGTAGACAGGGGTGTGAAGGGAAGAAAGAGGTTGGTTGGCACAGCAAAGTCACTCCAGGTCTTTAGGGAAGTTGTCACAGGTTTATACCGGATTCACAATGTATGCCTTTGAAACATGGTCGCCAGAATTAAATACATAATCAGAACATTATGTAGAAAGATGGATAAGAAAAAAGCGTTCTTATCTTATAACCTCACCTCACCGAAAATAAACATGGAAATGAACATCGGGCCAACACAAATTGATCTGGTAACCAATGTATTTGGCGCCATCTAGCTACCATTATGTGTCAATAATACATTGTTGTCTGAGGCAGTCTCTTGATTGCTTTGGCGCCTCACATTTTTAAAACAGTCACCATTTTTAATCTTCGTTTCTGAATACTGCGGTAACCTGAAATCCCGTCCCAACCCTACTCCTATGTGCCTTTCTTTTGCCACATAATGCCTAAACCCTCGTTATATCGGTGTAAAGATGAACGTTTATCTCGCAGTGTTCTAATTAATGTGCTTTCATTTCTTCCGTTAGAGAAGGCTTGCGATTACCCGTCACATTCTCACAACTTACAGGGCAAGTCCACCAAGACAGACGTACTTCAGATCCAGATATTCATCCACACCATATTTGGAGCCCTCTCTGCCCAGGCCTGACTGTTTCACCCCACCGAACGCAGCCTCCGCGGTGGATAGAAGTGCCTCGTTCACCCCCACCATCCCCACCTCCATCTGCTCAGCCACTCGCCAGATCTGACTCATGTCTTGAGAGTAGAAGTAGCCTGATGAGGGGGCAAAACACCGGTCATAACTCAGGCATCTAAGAAAGCAACCGCCTGTTTCCTGCAGCTGAAGGTTTATAATCGTGGACCTACCTGCTAATCCGACCTGGGAAGCGTTGGCAATGGCGACAGCCTCCTGTTCTGAGTTAAACCTGAACACAGTAACATTAAGTACTTCGGTAAGGGCTTAGTTATGAAACATGGCTGCATAATGGAATGTAAAGTGGAATCACACCATACAATCAGAGCAACAGTTCTAAACTTCACCCACAAACATTCAGAAGTGTTTCCAAGCCACTGGCCGTGCAGGTGGGCAGTGACTGCAGAATAACTCGGGCTTAGGAGATGACACTCACAGTGTCCGGATTTAGGAACAGAAATAAAATGAGGCACAATGCAAAACAGTGATGTATATCCTTAATCTGTTATTGTCTGATACTGGAACACTGGCATTATTCAACTCAAACCTCAACCAATCAGAAATGAGTAAGGGATGAGAAAAGTAAAATCAGTCACGGCTGTGATTTGGTCGTAGGCACGAGTCGAAGGCGAGTGCCATAGATAATCGTAGCCATGCTGTTATTCGTGATAACTCACGACCTCGAGTGTTCTATTGCTTTTTACCGATTTACAGTTTTTACCGAGTGTTAATGTCAAGTTTTGTAAAAGAACACACATATATTAACTCCTCTGTAACGGTATGGACGGGTTGTGATGATTCTCTCTATAGGCACTGTGTAATGAAATATTCTATCTACCGTATGATAAAATATATTATATTAACTCTATTAAATGACATTAATATTCATATAAAAATAAAACAATCAATAAAAGACACAAATCCCTCGATTTGCAACTAACATCATGCCAAAGTCCTCAGTGAAAAGGAACTGTAATTTTAAGAGCAGCTTTAATTTTCATTAAAATTCATGACACAGGACAAAGACTAATACGGGTAAGAAAAATAAAAAAACAAAACATTAAAAACAGAATTTGATTTCTGAGATGAAATAACTTAATCATGTGTATGACGTTTCTTTTCTTTTGTATTATTTTATTTTGTATTAATTTTTCTTTATGGCTATCTTTTTATTACTTTCTTGTTTATCTTTTACTGTGAAGCTAATTAAGATGCTGCATGTCTAAAATAGTATGATTACTACTGGTATGATTTATTGGTAGTTATTGGTAGGAGGGGGACAGAGTAAGATACTGTAGCTGACGCCATCGGAATGTTGCACGGTGAAACTCTATGACATCATCATACATGAGAGTTCTAAGAAGGTGGGCGTGTGCAGCGTGAGCTCATTCCACACGTGTTATCAGAGAGAGAGAGACACTTCTTCATACAGAGAGACATTTTTCCTGATTTTTATCACTTTGCTGGATTTGTGTGGAAGCATGAGGGACAGAGTCAAACATCTTCTGTCTCTTCCACCCATTCCTGGACTAAAAAACCCCAATTCCACCCTCAGGGGAAGAGCAGAAACACCACCAATTCTGCTCGAAAAGGGAGCAGCAGCGGCACTTTTCTGCCACAAATAGTGCAGAGGAAGAGCCGTGGCACTGCTGACTCCACCAAGGAGCTGTGTGTGGTGGGACGATGCCCTTGGAAGGTGGCAAAAGGTGAGGATGGTTTGCATTTGGGTTTGGACATTTTAATGTAGAGCCACTGCCAGCTTACAGCATGCCAGGGCAGCCACTATTGAACAGTGGTCTGAAAGGACTGACTTTGTTCAAAGTGAGTTGGAAACAGGATTGTGTGTGTGTGTGTGTGTGTGTGTGGTGTGTGGTGTGTGTGTGTGTGTGTGTGTTGTGTGCGTGTGTTTTTTTGTTTGAGAAAATAATACAAATACATTCCCAAAAGGTGAGGACACTGCCAGAGGTCATCAGGGCAGCACCAAGCCCGGTCCCTTCCTCGATCGGGTCCCATCACAGGGAGCAGGGGGTGGTCGGCCCTTCAGCCTTCCTCAGGCCTAAACCACCTTCAAAGCTGCCACCCCTGGCCCCCACTGGACACCTGGATGTGCATGCTGCACCTCTGTATCCCAAACCTCCATCTGGGCCAAAGAAGCAGCGGAGCAAGACTCGGAGGAGCTTGCGACCTGTTCCTAAAGCTCAGGAGGAGGAAGGGGCCAAACAACATCAGGCCAGAGGTTGCAGCTGAAGGCGAGGACACTTCCGTTCAGTACACGTACACTGCTGAGGATGAGGAGCGTGTCCTCATCAGGCCAGAGGAGACACTGAAGGCGAGGACACTTCCAGTCATGTACACCGCCAACGCCACCGGGAGCCGTCTCTCCGGCTCTGTCTGAGGTGCTGGAGGACGACTATTGAACACACAGCTCCACCAACTACTGCTGCTACCTCAAAGAACAACCGCTGCTACCTAAAACAACAACTACCCTCAAACAACGGCCGCTGCTATCTCAAACAACTACCTACCTCAAAACAACTGCTGCTACCTCAAACAACTACCTCAAACAACAGCTGCTACCTCAAACAACAACTGCTGCCTACCTCAAAACAACTGCTGCTACCTCAAAGACAGCTGCTACCCTCAAACAACCACTGCTACTCCAAACAACAACAACACGCTGCTACCTCAAACAACAACTGCTGCTACCTCAAACAACAACCTGCTGCTAACCTCAAACACTACCACTCAAACAACGCTGCTACCTCAAACAACAACCGCTGCTACCTCAAACAACAACTGCTGCTACCGCTCAAACAACAACTGCTGCTACCCTCAAACAACAACTGCTGCTCCCCTCAAACACCTACCTCAAACACCCGCTGCTACCTCAAACAACACAAACAACCGCTGCTACCTCAAACAACAACTGCTGCTACCTCAAAGAACAGCTGCTACCTCAAACAACTACCTCAAACACACAGCTGCTACCTCAAACAACAAACTACCTCAAACACCGCTGCTACCCTCAAACAACAACCGCTGCTACCTCAAACAACAACCGCTGCTACCCTCAAAGAACAGCTGCTACCTCAAACAACTACCTCAAACAACCACTGCTACCTCAAACACGACAGCTGCTACCTCAAACAACAAGTACCTCAAACCTAGCTGCTACCCTCAAACAGCTGCTCCACCTCAAAGAACAACAGCTGCTACCTCAAAGAACAACAGCTGCTACCTCAAAGAACAATCTGTCCTACCTCCAAGAACAACAGCTGCTACCTCAAAGAACAACAGCTGCTACCTCAAAGAACAACAGCTGCTACCTCAAAGAACAACAGCTGCTACCTCAAAGAACAACTACCTCAAACAACAACTGCTACATCATACAGAAACAACAACTACCAACAACCAAAAATGATTCACTTCAACCTGAGTCCTCATTACAAAGTCAAAATAAATCATCAATAATTTAAACAGCTCTGTGTCTATGGAATTTTTTTTTCGAACCCAAGTCCTCCCACTGAGCCAACAGAGCCGCTTTGGGACACTTTAGAGACACCAACTGACCTAATACATCTATGACTTAAATACAGCTTTGTAATCTGGAAAAACTATGCAATTAATCAAAATAATTTAATTTAATTTGTTTGAGGTGTGGTTCACAAAGCCCGAATATTCAGCTATCAAACATAAAATGTCGGGTCTCGTGACACTGATTTGTTTAGTTGCAACAATGTAAAAAAAATCTGGATAAACATCATCTAAGTGTGGTGACTTCATCATTTTTGGAAGGGGCTGTGGATCTTTTCTGTGTAAGAATAAGACCAAACCATGAGCTTGCTGTTTACTCACTTCAGGACTGGGATCAGAGGTCCAAAAGTCTCCTCTCTCATACACAGCATGTCAGTGGTGACGTTGGACAGCAGTGTGGGCTGCATGAATGAACCCTCCAGCCTCTTCCCTCCCTTGAGCACCACAGCCCCCTGAGAGACGGCATCCGAGACCTGACGCTCCACCTGAGAGAAAGATCGGCATTGTAAAGCTAAGCTACAGTGAACTCGTCATGTTCCAGAAACCGGTCTGAGATGATTTGAGCTTTGTTTCATGGTGTGTTATCCTGCTGGAAGCAGAAATCAGAAGATGATACACTGTGCTCATAAACATGGTCAGCAACAATACTCAGGTAGGCTGTGGTGTTTAAAAGATGTTCAGTTGGTATTAAGGGGAGCAAAGTGTGTTAGGAAAATATCCCCTACACCATTACAACACCAGTAGCAGCCTGATCCGTTGGTACATGGCAGGATGGGTCCATGCTTTCAGGTTGTTTAGGTCAAATTCTGACCCGACCATCTGAATGTAGCAGCAGAAGTCAAGGTTCATCAGACCAGGCAACGTTTTTCCAGTCTTGTGTTACCAATTTTGTTGGCTCGATTGCCTGTTCTTAGCCGACAGGAGTGCCACCTGGTGTGGTCTTCTGCTGCTGTAGCCAATATGCTTCAGGGTTCGACAAGTTATGTGTTCAGAGATGCTCTTCTGCACACCTCGGTTATAACGAGTGGTTATCTGAGTTATTGTTCCTTTTCTATCAACTCAAACCAGTCTAGCACCAACAGCCATGCCACGTTCAAAATCACTTAAATCAGCTTTCTTCCCCATTCTGATGCTCGGTTTGAACTTCAGCAGGTCGTCTTGACCATGTCTACATGCCTAAATGCACCAAGTTGGTAACCTTTGATTGGCTCTTTAGACATTAGTGTTAACGAGCAGTTGGACAGGTGCCCCTAATAAAGTGGCCATGGATTTTGACCAATGACTCATCAGCAGGAAGGTACCTTCTCGGCAGCGCGGACGTTGATGAGGGGCCCCTGTGTGGTCGTGGGCTCAAATCCATGTCCTACTCGCAGCTCTGCGTCCATGGCCTTCCCCAGCTTCTCCACAAACTGGTCATGGATGCCGCTCTGCACCAGGAAGCGGTTCGAGCACACGCATGTCTGCAGCACACAGCACAGGTGTGAGCACAGGTTTAACTCCATCAACACACAGATCAATCACTACTCAGCAGGATCTCACCTGGCCCGAGTTTCGAAATTTGGACACCATGGCACCAGCTACAGCCTTGTCCACATCTGCGCTGTCGAATACGATGAAGGGGGCGTGTCCGCCCAACTCCATCGACACCCTCTTCACCGTCTCTGCAGCGTGCTTCAGCAGGATCTGCATTCAGCGGGAAATATACACACTTAGCATTCACATGTAAGAAAAATCCTGGAACCCTTTGAAATAACCCGGGTTACTACAGCGGTACCTCAGCACACCCGTGCCAATATCTGACATTAAAGCACGACCTCGAGTTTATTATTGTGATTATACCACAGTTCCGGTATCACCATTTATTGTTAGATTTTAAGATAAAGAGGACAGAAAAACGATTTGTTTATCAGCCTTCCTGAGGTAAAATGGTTCCATTCTATCGTTCCCCCGCAGCTAAGCCCTTCAGCCATTAAAGCCGTGGAACAGAATGACCAATAACTTTATTATACAGACAACAAACACAAATATATCGATTGGCAAGTTTTAATTTATTCAAAAGAAAGATTATTTACATTCAGCAGATAAAATGGGTGGGGTTTATAAGGCAGGCTGTGACTAAGATCCACTGTTCTACCGACTGAAGCAGATCGGAGTGAGATCCCGGTGTTCTAACCAAAGTCTAGAACCCTGTTTGATTAGCGATTATAAATCTGTATGATGAAGCTCTTAATGTGAATCTGATCAGTCAGAAATGTAAGGGCAGAGCTACAGAACATCAGCAGCTTCTCTGGGTTAGAGCTGGACTTACAGATAACAAACCTGTCAGAGGAACGAAGCTCCGATCAGCCGCCGATGGGGTTTAATGAAAGAGCCGAGTTTAACTCCAGCAAACGCCGTCTTTGTGAGGGATGAAGCTGATTCAGCATTTTTGTTGATGGGACTAAAACTGATCTTCAGTCTCGTTGCTCTTCAGTCGAGCTGTGGGTCCATTAAGAGCCAGACGTTTGATTTAAAGTTCTGACTTCGTTTGACTTTTCCAGAGCTTCCAAATCCTAAAGGTGATAGACCTTTGGCTCAGGTTGGTCATTAATAGCTTCATCCAAATTTAAATCGTTTTCAAAACCAATAGATTCTATAAACTAATTACAGCTTTCATTTCAGCAGGGTTTTTCTTGTGTCATTATAACTTGGGTGCTTTTTAGGGCGGGTGTTGTTGCTGGGTTTCATGTGTGTGCCGCGGGGTAATACTTATAGAGCGTCGGTCAGAGTGCCGTTACCGATAATGTCAGAGGGGAAAAAAAAGTCTCTCAGCCAATCAGATTGCGGGGTCAGAACTAACTGTGGTATAATTTCTAATAAAGTGTAGAAAATCTCATGTCAATTTAGTCAGTAATGGATTGAAAGTGGAAAGTAAAACACTTTCTCTATTGGTGAACTCAGGGCAATAACATAGCTGCTACGCTAACTGCAGCCTGTGTTCTGGAGCATTCAGTTCCTGTTTTCGTTTCGGTAGGCTGTATAAACCAACCTTTTTAGGACCCATGGAGACTTATTTGCACTAAGAATACAGTACTATAGATGTAAGAATAAGCAGAGATCTTGACTGAGCAAGAGCTATTGTGAATCTGAATCACTGAGTAATGAATCGAGAATCATGAATCGAGTTTAGGCTGAAACGAGTCGCATGGCTGGACTCATACAAGTTTAAGCACCACAAACCGAATTCGACGAGTTCCGAGGTGGTAGAGAACCGAGGTACCACTGTATCTGGGTTAAGTAGGTTAATCCCCTTAATAATAAGGATCATAACCTTATGTCTATGCGAACTGACGTTGTACTTTAGCTTAGACCTCTGTAAAAATGTAAATAACTCTCTGTTCCCTGATTATCAGAATATCAGGTGAGAGTCAGTACCTTGCCTGTAACAGTCGATCCGGTGAAGGAGACTTTAGCCACCAGAGGGTCAGTGCAGAGGATCTTACCCACAGCAGGAGCCTTCTCTCGGGAACAGGGCACCACGTTAAACACTCCGGGAGGGATTCCGGCCCGCTCTGCAAGCTGCGGATATATGCACAAGGCCACATCTCTTCAACCTGCATCCTCACTCAGGTTTCAGTCTGACTGGAAAAAGCATTTCTAAAGCTTAGAAATGGAGCTGAACCTGACCTCTGCAAGTGCCAGGGCAGAAAGAGGCGTGTCCTCGGCTGGCTTCACTACTACAGTACAGCCTACCGCCATTGCTGCCCCCACTTTCCTGGTTATCATGGCACTGGGGAAGTTCCACTGTAAAAGAGAAGAGGCGTCAGGTTGCCAAATATTCATACAGACCACCTGGAACCCCGTCTAGCAATGGGGTTCACATGTAGAAGTTAGTTAGGCATAATGCATCCAAATTCCCAGTTACCATGCAAAGAAAATGGGGCCAGGTTGCCTGGTGTGCAGAACCTTCCAGTCTGAAGAGTTTAAGTAAAATCTATCACATATGCAAAGCACCCAAGCAGAATGAGCTACTAACTGGGGTAATTATAGAAGCCACGCCCACTGGTTGCTTGAGCAGCAGTATCTTACGGTCCTTGGCTGCCGGAGCTACGACGTCTCCATAAACTCGACGTGCTTCCTCTGAGAACCACTCCAGAAAAGATGCAGAGTACATGATCTCACCCAAAGACTCCTTCATGGGCTTCCCCTACGAATACAAATGGGTTACCGACACAAGAGTTCAAAGGGTTTTAGAAATGGATTTCAAAACAGTGGCTTTAGAAAGTTATTTACATCTGTTTTGTAGCTGGTAAACATTCCTCAAATATTTTTAGACATAATCATCATCCAGAAGATGCCAGGAGGTACAACGACTTCTAGAGGGAATAAATGTAGCTATCGAAACTTCACACCGAGTACAAATTTGATGAAGTCTGATATGCAAATTCGCATCCTCGACAGAGCTACTGGGAAGGGCTACGTATAGTACTTAGTAACAGGATGCATCCCGATGAAAATGCCACCATGTGTATCGTAGATACGGTTCTGTTTATTGTGCCATCTGATGCAATTGCATTTTCCTAACACCAGAGGGCACAAACAGTCACACTGCCACACGAATCTAAAATTCCTCCCTTCTTTTACTTGCAGCAAACTAAAATGATTTTTGTTTACATTTTCATACAAGAAATGTAGACATTATATTGAATTGTTACTCTTCAGAAATGAAAAAGGAATGTTTACTCTAATATATGGTGAAGCTACAATAGAGCATTTTGTTTACAATTTTAAAGCTCTGTTTGTAGTTTTGTTTGTTTAAAAACGTATTCAAGAAAGTGTCTACGTTCACACTTCAGAAATAAATTTTAAAAATCGTGAACTGCAGCGTGAATTGCATCAAATCGTGTGTGGCCCTTGGGTACAGTACCAGCCAAAAGTTTTTGTACCAAAAGGTGCCGAGCCAAAAAGTAATACAAATCAAACATTTCAACGAAGAAAAGTATTTACACAAAATTATCACTTGGGCTCTTCTTAATAATCCAAAACCCTGCTCACACTTTTCTTCAAAGTTTATCAAAACAACTGACCATAGTTTGTTTTTTTTATACCAGGTATAATGACATGTTCTGATGATTTTCTGAGGATAAAACAACACAACTCACACACTCCGCAGTGATTAATCTGGCCAGATCCTCCTTGTGCTGGGTGACCAGATCGAACCATTTCCTCAGCAGAAGGCTTCTTTCCTGAAAAATGTGAGATATCAGACGTAGTTCTACTTTACTCAATATACATTACTCAAGCTTATAAAATAAAAACCAGATGGGATTGCAGACTCCACAAAGGAAGGACCAAGGCCACTCCACCCTGGGATTGAACCCAGGACCTTCTTGCTGTGGGGCAGCGGTGCTTCCCACCGAGCCACTGTTTACTCTTGCAAACCTGAAGCATACAGCAATGGATTTGGAGACACTTGGTGTTTCCATTAATACAGATTTTTTTAAAATCCATTTTTACACTATAATTACCCTTATAAGTGTTGACATGTATTTTTTGTGGATGTTTTTGTTTGTACAAGTGTCCTCTGAAACGTGTTCGCTTGTAGAAACTTTTTGCACAAACAGCCAGTATCTCCATAACCTTACTGAAAATAGTTGAAGCAAATTCTGAGCTGAGCCATTACCAGGCTCCATCCAGAATGGCCAGATATTTCACAAAAACTTTTTTTTAACTGAATCTCAAGAGAAGGTGGGTCATGCAGCAAGACAACGACCCTAAGCACACAAGCCGTTACAGAATGGTTACAAAGAATAAAGTTCATGTTTTGGAATGGCCAAGTCAAAGTCCTGACCGTAATCCAATGGAAATGTTGTGGAAGGACCTGAAGCGAGCAGCTAATGTGAGGAAACCCACCAACATCCCAGAGCTGAAGCTGTTCTGTACGGAGGAATGGGCTAAACTTCCTCCAACCGGGGAGCAGGACTTCCTCTACAGGAGCCGGTGTGCAGCACTGATCAACAGGGGGGTCACACAGATACTGAAAGCAAAGGGTCACATACTTTTGCCACTCACTAATATGTAATATTGGATCACTTTCATATTTATGAAGAAACATAGAAAATACTAAGGGTTCACAAACTAAAAAGGCTGTCTGTGACAATCCCAGCAGATCAGCAGATTCTGAAATCCTCAGACCAGCCTGTCAAGCACCAACAACCATGCCATGTTTAAAGTCACTTAAATCACCTTTCTACCCCATTCTGGTGCTCGTCTTGATCATGTCCACATGCCTAAATGCATTGACTCGCTGCCATGTGATTGGATGATTAGATATTTGCATTAACGATTTGCAGCTAAACAGGTGAACCTAAAGCGGCAGGTGCGTGTATCTCAGGAAAGTAAGCATTTTTTTAAATAAAGGCATAAAAGGTTCAGTTGTACTGGTCAAGTACCTTCCATCTTATCAGTCCTACCTTGGCAGTCTGGTTCTTCCAGGAGTAAAACGCTTTGTAAGCAGCGCTAACAGCTTCCTGCGCTTGCTCAGGTCCACAGTCCGAGACTTTAGCCAGTTCTTGTCCAGTAGCAGGGTCCAGAACAGGGAATGTGGAAGCAGCAGAAACCCATCGGCCATTAATGAAGCCCTGGGTCCGGAGCAGCTCAGGCGATACACACAAACTGTACCCTCGGCTCAGCATGCTTGACAGGCCCGGTAGTGTCTTGCGAAGAAATGTCGCGCTGTTCACTGAACATAAAGCAGCCATTAATGTAATAAAGCTGGAATTTCCAAGACGTTTATCAACATGGGAGAGACGCCAGCTAGCGTTCGTTTAGATATAACGCCGTTTGGCAAGAGTAATTCGGTGCAATGCCGCCATCAACTGGATCGGAGTATGGAGTCTGACCGTTTAGCTTACTTGACGATGAGTGTATGTAGTTAAGCTTACAAGCTAAATCGATCATTATTTAGGTACATCTTTTTGTTCTTACACTCATTATCCATTTTATCGGCTCCACTTACCATATTGAAGCACTTTGTAGTACAATAGCCGACTGAAGTCCATCTGTTTCCTCTATATACTTTGTTAATCTTTGTTTACTCTGCTCTCTAATGTTCAGAATCTTCACAGATCAGGTACTATTTGGGTGGTGGATCATTCTCAGCACTGCAGTGACACTGATGGGGTGCTGGTATAACTAGAGCAGGGACACAGCAGTGCTGCTGGAGTTAAACCTCCTCAGTATTAATGCTGGACTGAAAATGGTTTTACCGACAAGAAATGTCCAGCCTTTACCAGTTTACATCTGCAAGGTGGAGCAATATGGCAGCTTTGCCTTGGGAAGTGTGGTTTAGGGACAGGTCTGTGAAGCAGAAGGTCTAGAGTTCAAATCCCACCTTGTGAGCAAGATTCTTAGCCCACAGATACTTGGATTGTAACACTGTATACAGCTTTTAAATCTAAAGTTGTAAGTATCTGCTAAAATGCATTTTATTTGCCCTATTCTCCAGATTAGGACCATGCAGTTTCATTCATCTATGGATAACTGTGGGTGTTAATGCCATGAATTACCTTTTGGCTTTGCTCATGGCAGAAGGTTTAGTGTGGTATATGGCAAAATCACAGCTGGGAACTAAATCCTATGGAAGGAAGGAAGGTCAAGGAAGCTCAGGAGCTTATGGGCATTTCATGACATTTGGCACGCAGTTGATGTCCTCCATATTTTCTGCATTCTGAAGTTATATGCTTTCTCCTGTTTTAAATGATAAACACCTGTAAACACCTGTCACATGTTGGTGAGGGTTCTCCCTTAAGAGGTGCTGGTGAGTCTGTTTATAATGATCTAATGTTTACATACAATTTCAACTACACTCATTGGCAAAACAGTAAAGCTTTTTAATGGACTGCTAAGAAAGATCGCACAAGTCAGTAAAAAAAAACTTTATTTTTTCCACTTTAAAACATGACAGTTCTGCAGTGCACACCTTGACTGAGCTGGGAAATGGACCTATGGATGAATCACACGTAGCTTCTAATGGCATTAACTGGTGTGTAAAATGAAGCCTAATAAAAATAAAATTTGTTTTAAAAAAAAAATCAAAGCTAAATGGTATTTACATTGTAGAATTCTACAGGTGATTAATCACTTGCCTGTACCAGATTGTAGAGTAAAGCTGCTGTATCCAAAACATAAAAATACATAAAACTATCGGAATGTCTCACACACACTATAAAAGAAAAGGATCGATGCACCTAAAGTCATGGTTCAGATGAGAAGTCAAATTATACCCAATCTACACTTCCCATATGTGGTCAGAGCAGGGGAGCTTCATACACAGTTAGCACAATGCACTCGTTAGGATGCGTTCGCAAGACGCAGTGATTTGTTGTGCATTTCTGAGTTCTCACAACCCAAATCACAGAGTATGCCATTAATAACGTTAACTACGTTAACTACGTAGTTCTGTACGAATTGTTTTTCTATAATTTGAGGAAAATTGCTATCAGTTGTAATGAGGGTATAAATTGTCACAGAGGAGTTTTATCAAATGGCTTCCCTTACATCTGATAAGATGCAAACAGAACATGATGTATAATCTGTACACAAAATATCCAAAAACAAAAAAATGTGCTCAAACCGATGCGGGAAAACAGAAAACGCTGGAGAGTGCAGCTTGCTTAGTTTCTGTTAATGCTCTCCACTGGGTGAACCTGCAACAGATTATGGTACATCACTTTATAAGATTGGATATTTTACACACTTTCACATTAATGCGTCTGAGAACGAGATTTCTCCGGACTGGGGGGCGGTACTGCAAGAGTGACACGTTCCGAGCCATGACTGGTGGACTGGGTTCGAGTTCGCCTGCGACCCATTAACTCAGATGTAAGCCGAGCAGTATAAAGCTAGAGTAAAGTGAGAAACTGAAATAAATAAAACAAAAAACGTCCGACGAGTTTAGAGCTGTGACCTGTCCACATCCTTCTGGCCATATGGTGTACCAATAATAGCCGAAACGCTAGCAGTTTTGCATACAAACACGCACACTGAGGCTAGTGTAGCATTTGAGCACATTTGATTTCCCTCTGAACCAAATCTCTAAACAAATAAATAACTGAAAAAGGGAAAATCCATCGCTTCTCAACATAGTGCGAAAACAAGAAAAGCTGTACAATACAGGACTACAAATGTAGTAACTGGATAATTTAAGCCACACTAAGTCAAAAGTTCTTCGGGACGTGTAAAACCATACGCACTATATACACGTACACACGTCTGCACGTGCAATACAAAAGTCTGTCCAAATGTAACGCTATACAAAAAGGATGCACTCTTATTGGGAAATTATGCAAAAATAGAATTTAAAGAAATGAACACTTTGAATCGGGAACTATACACACACGCACACACACACACACAGACGCATTCTTCTGAGGTTCTGTTCTGTTCTTCAAAAAAGCCAGGCTTCCTCCGGTTACGATATTAACTGCAGGGAAGAGAAAATTCATCTCAGTAAGACACGAATCAGAAATATTAGAAATTATATTCATGAAAAGAAAGGAAATTCTGTAATTGTAAATGTGAAAAAAACACGGTTCACTTTTTAGGACAATGGTGGTTCTATACTAAGGGTGGGGCCTTCCAGCAAAAACATCATATCACATGTAGTCTAGATCACAATACACAATATTTATCACCATTTTGTCATGTTGGATTGTAAGAGAATTGTGAGCACCACTCAAATTAAATTCCTTTCTAATAAAAAAATAAATAACAAACGGAGTGAATAGGCAACTACAACCTTTTACGCAAACTTTTTTGCCAGTTTTTTCACCATTGCATTAATTAAACAGCCTAAATGCATTCTGCTTGAAAAGCAAGACAACTTTGTTCTTACAGGAAAAAAAATTTTTTAAACATAAAATATACATTATAAAAAAAAGGTTTTTTAAATAATTTTAAAATAGTTTGTACCTACAAACTGTGGAAGACAAAAATAAAACGATTGAATGACATTGTATCTGTTGTCTCAGGTGTTAAATATGTATATAATTATGTAAATATACGTTTTTATTAATTTCACATATTAACACTTTGACTCTTGCTAGTTTTAATCCATTCACTTATGACCAGTTACAGCTACATGTGCTAATCCACAGACCTGCACTGGTAAAATTTCCATTGAGAAAGTGATCTTTGGTCTAACCAGGAGTCTATAAAGTACTCACACTCTTCACCGTCTCCTTAATAAAGTCTTTTCTGCTCGTAAGATCAAAGTCTGGATAAAGGTCATAAACCTGAAAGGGAAAAATCAAAAGGTAATTTTAAATAGAATCTGATGCCATCAATCTTGGACCCTCAATATCAGGCACTTACTTGTTGGCAAATCTGCTTCATTGTCACTTCCTCCAGGTTAGCATCTTTCAGGAGGTCTTTGACTGCTGATTTCAGCTGCTCGTCTGTAGGTGCCTTCTTAATCATCTTGATCAGAGGTTCATCATCATCGTCATCAGAGCTTTCACTTTTAGCTAAAAAAAGAGAGGAAATGGAAGGCAGTGCATCAGTTCTAATGTACAACAACAGGACACACAACTTAAGGCCTTCACACACCAAGTCCGATTTTTATGGACGGAAAAAACGCACGTCAAGTTTTGAAAAAGAACACACACATTAATGAAGTTCTTCATACAGAGTCCTAAACTGACGGACCGAGTAATCAAAGCCTGTTCTAATTTCTATGTTGTTTAGATGCATTAAAAATCAGGCTGACCAATCAGAGCTCTGTTGTCGGGCAGAACAGCTCATCCTGCTAGCAGCAGAGCACAAGAGCTTATAGGACAAGCATCACACTGACTCTAAAAACATGGACCTTAAAGAAAAGGTCTGGTGGAATAGAACTGATAGGCTGGAGAATGATGGTGATAAACCTCAGTGACTGGATGGAATCGTTTTCTTGTTGATCCAAGTGCATTTAATCCATCAATTCCTACAAAAATACAAACTCCTGCACTAATCTTCGCTCGTGTTTTTGTTGTTTTAAGTTGCCGACATGAAAAACACACAGTAAAATCTCTGTGAAAGTTGCTGAACTGACTAGTTGGGGTTGAGGAAATGGAAACCTATTAAAATGCCATATCGAGGGCCACTGAGGTTTCCGGAATAACCCATTCTGTTGTGGAGATTCTAAGCTAGCATGCTTCGGGGTCCCCAAGCTTTCGCCCATATAGCGCATGTAGCTGTAGTGTACATTTCTCATGCACGTTACTAACAGGTCCATAACTTGTGTTGACACTGACAGATGTGAGCAGGGCAGAAAGTTTACTGAATTTTCTGCGATAGTAACATAACAAAAGGTCTTTAATAAGTGGCTTGAAAACTTTTGATGGAGACCTTGTACATAGCCCTGATCCTAAATCCATCATACTGGAATAGATGAACTGGAATTGAATAATGTGAGCCAGGGCTTATTGTTTAACATCAGTGCCTGACATTTTTTGAGATGTCATTTTTGAGTGTCCACAAACTTTTGGCAGAACAGTCTTACATACATATTTACACAAAAGGTAGTTTAGTTCAGAATATGTACTAGCGGTTGACCGATATGGGTTTTTAAATGGCCGATGCTGGGTGGGTTTTTAATTTTAGAGAGCAGGGTGACCGACGGCCGATATACAGTGGGGCAAAAAAGTATTTAGTCAGCCACTGATTGTGCAAGTCTCTCATCATCTCTGTTTTTAATCACTCAGTAGTCCCAGTTTATGAGGTGTATCTTCTCCACTATCTTTGAATATCGGCCTCGAGCACAGACATCGGCTGATGACAATTATTTCAAAATCGGCCAGCCAATTACTCGGTCTATCACTAATAAGTACATAAAATAAAAACTATTTAAAGACAAAAGAGACAGACAGACATACTAAACACTACTATCTATCAGATATATATCTGTTGTACCTCCATAGCAGAGGTGGACGATATGGCCAAAAATTTATATCATGATATATTTGTCAGGGTGGGGAAATTGGGGGTATAACAGACTTTCATATGGGTGTGAAGTTTACTCTACTGTCAGGAGTCAGTAGGAGAAAAAATAAATATATATAAAATAGCAGGGGCTGCTAGCTTGGGCCTGGCTTGGGCCTTTAGCCTCTTTGTTTGCTTTGTCAAACTCAACATATTCAAACAGCACACTGCAAAAGTGTCCATCCTGGAGACATGGTTGTGTTCAAAATGAATCACTAACTCCTTAGTAGTGTCCCTAGTCCATCATCAGTAATGCGGTATTTAGGGAGCCTATCTAGTTGACTAGCACTCAAAACACAGCTGAAACCTGTAACGCTTCCTCCTTACCATGTCAGCAAACAAACCCTTAAACGTGTCTCTTAAACCATCCAGTTCCTGAAACTTTGAATTATGAATTAAAGTTTGTAAAAGCACTGTGCTGTTCATGTGGTTATGATACCTGGCTAGCAAGGCTTTACCCAGCATGCTGTTCGTTGATGTAGTACTACTTCGATGTAGTTCGCTCGTAACAGTGAAAATTATTATATAATTTGCTGCCTATTTGTTGTCTCTGTATGGAGGTAAATGAACAACGCACACCGCCCAGCACGACTCCATAGTTGTTATTGCTTGCTTAAATATACACCACCCTATAGAGCTGACATACATATTCACACACAACTCGTTTACACAAGTTGACACAATCACCATCCAACAGGTAGGTCTATTCAGCTACAGTCAATAACACTATATTCCAATATCTGAATGAATAAAGCCTTGGGCCACTTACTCTTGCTTGCAGTATTTTTCCTCTTGTTGCTACTGCTGCTGTCTGCTTTCTTGGCTTTAGGAGATGGCTTGGCTCGTACTTTCTTCTGTGTAACTCGTTTCTTCTTAGTCTTAGAAGATGAGGAATGAGAGCATACATGAACACATCGCCTTAAAACTTTTTTTGTTATAACGTCAGCCATTGAGAACTTACACCAACCTTTTTTGAATCCCAGTCATCGGCAGAGTCATCATCTGATGGCAACTGGTCAGAAGAGTCCTCGGTTTTCTTCCCTGCCTTTTTGGGGGTGGATTTCTTTTTACTGCTTGTTTTCTTGGACTTTGGCGTCTGATGGGAGACAATAAAATATAATGAGGGGAGACAAAACCACTAAAGACATAATGTTTGAAGAGCAGAGCAGAGTTCCCCCATACATTTTATTTTCTTTTATTTGGCCCGCCACAATATCAGCACTGACAGCCACATATTAGTTTCCCTTCTTCTGTTGTTAACAATACATGATGGGTAAAGTCTTATTTCATTGTAGAATTTCATGACATTGATTCACTCTGCGAATCCTCCTCTACCCTGCATGCTCTCTCTCTCAGGTATTTCAAAAGCATGCAGGGAACTGAGAAGCATCCAGAAACTGAAGCGAGTGCAAGGCTGAGAGAAGCGAACACACTACTCTGGTGTGCTGCACTGCAAAGACAAGTCTTGTTCCTCCACTCTTTCTGTTGCTTCGATTTTCTAGAATAAATTTCGGTCATTTAAATTTCTTCTTCCATGTGCCCAGATTTATAAAACACCCAATTTCTCCTCAGAGAAAACCAACCATTTCACTCACCTCTTCATCCTCCTCATCTACATCTTCATCAGAATCTACATCCTTCTCCACTTCCTCCTCAGCCTCCTCTTCTTCTTCTGAGTTACTTTCCTCCCCTTTATGCTTTTGACTGTCTGACTTGTCAATGTCCTCATTTTTGCTTTCACCTTCATCTTCGTCGTCATCTGCTTCATCGCTACTGGAATCTGTAACTATTGCCTTCGACTTTCCACTTTCTAATTTCGGCGTTTTGCTCTTCGATGTGGCTTTCTTTTCTCGTTTGGCATCTTTTGTCGTTTTCTTCTTTTTTTTCTTTTTTAAGATGACAGGCTGCATAGAAAAAAAACATTCATTACAGTGTACATACTGTATATTCACATTTAGTTATCCGGCAGATGTTCTTATCTAGACCAAATTACCACTGATACTTTAATCTCTGAAGGAGTTTTATGTCTCACCTTGCCTGAGTTTGTGGGATTTGTGAGGAACTGCATAATCCTGTCGACCAAAACCGACTGATTTCCACTTCTCTCAAGATCAAGAATCTGACAAATGGTCCTGAGCTGTACTTTGGGAAGCCTGAAAGAAGGGAATGGATCCGTTTCAGTGAGACTTTTCATAGTCCAAAATAAAAAAATAAATAAAAAATGTCGACAGAATATATAGGTGACATTTTACTTTGTTAAAATGAGTTTAGAAATATAGACCAGTATACAGCTGAAAACGGTTATAATCATTCCATAAATTATGCACATTTTATAATGTTCTATATATACCCTGTCATATTTATCTCCTATTTTACCACCTCCACAGCATCCCCAGACCATCACGCTGCCTCCACCATGCTTGACAGATGGCATTAAGCATTGGTCTTGGATCTTTTCATTGTTTCTGCACCTCACAAATGTTCTTGTTTATTCCAAAGACCTGAAACTTGGACTCATCTGCCCACAACACCTTCTTCCACTGTCCAATGTCTGTTCTCTTTGGCCCATCACAGTCTTTTCTTAATTGGCTGGTGTGAGGTATGGCTTTTTCTTGGCAATTCTGCCATGAAGTCCAGCATCCTGAAGTCGCCTCTTCACTGTTGATGCTGACACTGGTGTTTGACGGGATCCATTTAGTGCAGCTGTCAGTTGACAACCTGTGAGGCTTCTTTGTCTCAAACTAGACACTCTAAGATATATATCTTCATGCACAGTTGTGCATCGGGGCCTCCCACTGCTTCTTCTGTCCTCGTTAGAGCCAGTTTGTGCTACTCTCTGAAGGAAGTAGTTAACAGCATGGTAAGATATTTTCAGTTTCTTTGCAATCTCTCGTATTGAGTAGCCTTCCTTTCTTAACACAACAGACGGACAGGTCTCTAAAGAAAGTTGTTTCTTTCTGACCATTTCGAGCCTGTAAGCAAGCCAACAACTGCTGATTCAGATACTAAACTAACCTAGAACATCATGCTCCCTCTTATGCTCCCTTATTAGTATAACATTTTTCAGCTGTGCAACAAAATTGAAAAAGGGTCTCCTAACAATCAATTAGCCTAATAGCATTCTTAACTTGGACTGGCAGCCATACCAGTAGACTGAGGCAGAGGACTGAGAATTGCTGATAATAGAACCATATGCAATATCGGCCAGTTAGTTAGCAACTGGGTTGCTACTACTATTATGATACTATTGGTGGATGTCTGTTTACATTTTGTCAGAACGTGCATTTTAAGTTTGTTTGAAAAGCGTCTACCAGCTCTCTGTCCTTTGTTCTTTTGTGGAGCTAGATTTCTATTAGTTGAGAAATGTTTGGTTGCCATGTTCAGTCTTAATAAGCAACATATTTTTAGGCTACATAACAATGCAAAGTAACTTCTGCAAATTATGAATGCAAACAGCAGATCGCGTAAACAAACAACAGGAAGTGTCTGGATACCCAGGTCTATCTCATATCCCTAATAACTAATGAACAAAGATGTGACTCCCTACTTCAGCACTTTTTCCTTTTTCTTGTTGTAAGGGTCACTGTCGATGTCGAATGGGAAGCCGTTGAATAATCGGATGTGTTTCCTCAGTGATGACACCTGTGTAAACATTTTGGAGAAAAGAAAAACATTAGGTACAATCTTCCAGCCTGTAGATGATCAAAGGCGTATGAGCACGTTCTGATGTAGGAAACACTCACAGCTCCGGGGCGATCGTACAGAATCTTGTGCAGAGGTTTCAGCAGTGGAGCTTTGAGCTTTCCAACAGCATGATTGACACGGGCGATGTCTCCCAGTTTGGCCCCGTGGCCTATACTCTCAACTTTTGGCTTTTCTTTAGGTTTTCCCATCTGCATATCAAGTCTCTGGACGGTCTTCTTTTCGCGTTTTCCTTCAACAATTTCCCCTTGGTCTACAAAAAAATGTAAGAAACAACATGAAAGTTTTCAGTGATCAAACTAATAGTTATTTTGATGGAGTAATAAGTATCAGGGATCTTATAAAATCAGTGTCATACGGAATCTGCTCTTGGGTTTGTGTGTCCCCGATTCATCGTGCTCATCTCTATGCGAGGCCGCATCGTGCACTTCTTTTGCATCACCCGAGTCAAGGCCAACTTCCATGTCCTCCATGTCTGAGAGGCTTTATTTGCACCTGCAACAGGATTGAAATCAAAAGGTTTCAAGGTTGCTGCACACAAAACATTTTTTCGATAGCCTTCGTCCACATGCCACATGACGAGCAGCAACGTTCATTTTTGGAAAGCACAGTCTCTCTCCTGACAACCTCACCATGCACACCACTGCCGTTCAGTATTTTCCTGATATGGACACATGAACATTTACTAATGTTAATGTGCAAAAGGCCTTCAGTTGCTTAGAAGTTACTATGGGTTCCTTTGTGAACTTGTGGTCCAATACACACCATGCTCGTGGAGTGATCTTTGTTGGTCGACCACTCCTGGAGAGGGACACACTGGCCTTGACGTTCTTCCAATTGTACACAATCTGACTGTGGATTGGTGGAGTCCAAAGTATTTACAGATGGTTTGTAACCTTTCCCAGCCTGATGAGAATCAATAATTTTCTGAGGTCCAAATCTTATTTGTTCGTCCCATGACACACTTTCATAAATGCATTGTGAAGATCAGACTTCGGTCGACTTACATTTACAGCATTTAGCAAAGCGACTTACAACTGATACAGCTCCAAGTAATTGTGGGTCTCGCTCAAGGACCCAACAGCAGCAGCTTGGCAGAGATGGGATTTGACCCGTGAACCTTCTGGTCTAAAAGTCCAGTACCTTAACCACCAAGTCACCACAATCCCACCATACATGTTCTTTAAATAGGGCATCTACTCATTATTGTGGGTCTGCGGCTGCCTAGCGGTTAAGGTACTGGACTAGAAGGTCCAGGGTTCAAACCCCACCTATGCCAAGCTCCTAATATCTACGTCCAATCCCAAACTGAGCAAGCCTAGGGTGACAGTGGCAAGGATGCCCAGGTGTTATGAGGAAGAAACCTTGGGAGGACCAACATCTACTTTTAAGACATATGTGAAAATCCGACAGCGTTTTAGATGATAGAAATATAGAAACACTTTCAAGCACCACTGTATTTCATATAAACACAGTAGTATTGCTGCCATGCACGCCATTGTTGATCAGTGTTTTCCTATTGAACATTAACACTAGATACAGTCTTACAATCCAAGCAATTGTGGGTTAAGGGCCTTGCTCAAGGACCCAATGGTGGCAGCTTGGCAGAGGTGGGATTTGAACCTCGGTCCATAGCCCAGTACCTTAACCGCTAGGCTACCACAGTCCCACAAAAAGGGTCCTCGCAGACTGTAGGTAATACATCAGCAATGCAGTTGTTTTTTTACTGATTCTTACACTAATGTCTAATAAATCGACTAACAGGTATCGACTACCAATGCCCAGAGCAAAAAGTAAACGTGAACACCAGTACACACAAAACTTTCCTGTGACCGTTTGTTGCCGTTAGATGGAGGTCCTTGTTTAACAGTGTTCCATACAGCTGCACCGACCCTAGTTTTGTATTAAAGTTAACCAAATAAACATGTATACCAACACGAACTGTTCTTCGTCGTTATTTACGAATGAACACGCGAAAAATAAAGCGTACACCGGCACGCGGGGATGTTCGGAACACTGTTACGCTACTGTATTTTTAACCTGCCTCTGCCTCGCGCCGAGTTCAAACAGATTTGGCGCGAGGAGCGACTAAACTAGCACGTAGCACAGCTCATCTCTGGTCCTACAACTTTCAGCATTTAGTAAAGTTGGAAAACAGGCAAATGTGCGCTCTTACATACAAAGCGGACTCTAAAAGCACTTTTTAATCACGTTAAGGCCTTTTATCCGACAGCCCAGAAAGCTTTAATGACAACAACAAACATTTAGCATGGCTACCTAGCACGGCGGCTAACGAAGCGTCCCGCCCACAAACCGAACCAAAACAAGTGCAACTTTTATACCGCAGTCAGCACAGAAGAGCTAGAAATTCATACGACTGGCAATAAGTCCCATGAAAGTCTTGCAGGGTGATACATGAAACACATATAAGTGAATAAATAACACTTACAGCCCACACCCCGCTGCTAATCACTCACACTGAAGTGAACTGAGAGACGAACCGCAACATGGCGTTTGAAAAGTGTGGGCGTGAGATCACATGACCCGCTCAACGGCCACAAACACCGCGGTCCTGTCCCAAATATTTCATGTCTACCCCAAGTGCACTGCGTAGTGAATAACGGTGTAGGCTGTGGGTAAGACAGAGTACTGTAGGTGTATAAAATCAGATTTATTTCGACACAGAAAACACTTTCGACACTGCAATATAGAAATCTATATGAACAGAGTCTGTTTTCCCAAGAGTGTTTAGCCTAATCTACACGAGAGCAGCGGACTCAGCACGCAGACCTGTGGAGATCCAGTGTTGAGTTTGAGGGCTGTTGAGAGATTTGATCCAACTCTCACTGTTATATAGTTACAGGAAAATGTGTTGCGTTGTACAGCTTGACCACCAACACAGTAAATAATGATGAGATATTAGAATCTATCCCAGATGGTAATTAGGTCTACACGTACGACTGTGTCAGTAGCCATCCAGACATCAGTATAATTAAATTCGCGGATGACACTATCGTGATTGGAATTATTTCTGATGGTGACGAAACAGCATACAGGAAGGAGGTCCAAAGGCTGGTGGGGTGGTGCGCAGTTAACAACTTGGACATTAATACCTCCAAGACTAAAGAGCTCATTGTAGACTTCAAGAGGAGGAAGTCAGAGCTGCAGCCAATCAGGATAAATGGGGACTGTGTGGAGAGGGTGATCAGTTTCAAGTTTCTGTGGGTGCATATGGACACAGACCTCCAATGGAGTTCCAACACCTCAGCGGTCGTGAAAAAGGCACAGCAACATGAGTGGCTAGATCTAAAGACTGTGGTAGCCTAGTGGTTAAGGTACTAGACTCTGGACCAGAAGGTCCAGAGTTCAAATCCCACCTCTGCCAAGCTGCCACTGTTGGGTCCTTGACCCTTAGCCCACAACTGCTTGGATTGTAAGTCGCTCTGGATAAGCCCACAATTGTAAGTCGCTCTGGATAAGGGCGTCTGCTAAATGCTGTAAATGTAAAGAAGGAATTGCTGACTGTCTTCTACCGCTGCTCCGTGGAGAGTGTGCTAACTTATTGCATCTCTGTGTGGTTCTCCAGTTGCACCACGGCACAAAAAAAGGCAATACAGGCTCTACTGTCAAATTTCATAGTACAGCTGTAAGCTTGGTTGACTATGAACTGACCATGAATTATTTCACAGTTCTATTATGAATGTTGATGGTAATTTGGCCACTTCATGGTTCTACTGTCAAATTTCACAGTACATTTTTTCCTGGGCAGTAATGAGTAATATTGTCACGGCACAATGCCATGACTCATTGGTCACCATTGTTATTTAATGACCATCACTTGATCAAATGCTATGAAAAGCCATATATGCAGCTATAACAAACAACTATCCATTCATAGTATACGATTTCAGACATATTGGTTAAAACATTAGGCGATATTTTGTGATTATGATTAAATGACAATATTGCACAACAAGCTGTGGCACTGAGCCATATTGTATGGTAGAACGCTTTAGGAAAATACTATGAATCAGTGAACACGATGGGACATTCTGTAATCTCAAAAGGTGTCTAATTGCTGTCTTGAAAATAGCGACCATGCAAGATCCTCCGAATTTGCAAAAATTATAGTTTATGACTAGGCGGTGACTAAAAACTCTTTGGCTTGTCTTCAGATTGTCTAACGGTGTCAGATTTCAGTCTTTTAAGAGTCTTTTCAGAGTCCTTTTATTGTCTATTAGTGTATGGTTAGCATCAGGCTCAAGGAGAGCGTCGGAGATTCCATGCTGTATTTCTAATCATAACCACTAGATGGAGACAAATCTTCAAACGAAATTATAGAAACAAAGGGTCGGCACATATACACACAATAAAGTACTATACACAAATAAAAATGAACACGTTTTTAAAATAAAAAAATGTGTGCTTCAAAAATCTCTGGGAATTAATATGTTTTCATTGACCCTTGGTGGCTGTGGGCCAGTCTGAGAAGGATATGGCATCCCTACAGCGTTCTCTGCAGAAGTTATTGAGTTATTTTTTAATTTCGAAATCAAATAATAGAACATGTCATTTAAGCATGCGTGCCGAAACTTTTTCACAAGGCTGTAGCCTATATGAAGACCTCTTAGTTATGTAGCGCAGATTTTCATACTCACATTAAACCGGCGGATTCTCCTTGAGAATCGATTCGTCTGAATCAGTTGAACGAGTCACTCAGCGCGCACACGGATTCTTTTTTCTCAGAAGAGCGCGGATGTGCGAAGTCTCCAGATACACCTGGATTATCATCCGCGAGTCACAGCGGGATTATGAGAGGAGAATGAACTCCGATCTTCATTTTCTTCACTGGAACCCCGACATGTCATGAAGTAAGCTCAAGACGAAGCGTTTATTCTTTCGTTACCTCATGCTTTTGTAGTTCTTACTGGGATTTAATGCAACTGTGTCATTTTAATGTGGTTATAGTCTGGATTAATTCTTAGTGCACGCTCATCGTGCATAATGGCATTTTATAACAAAGCACTGAGACTACGCGTGTTTGTATTTCCACTTGTGGAAGTTCATGAGTCAGTGACATAAGGTGCGTTTTTTGTGTCCGCTCACCTGTACAAATTCTGTAAAACACACCTATCACATTATTCTACCAGGGTGACCCGGTGACACAGTGGTTAGCAGTGAAGTCTCACAGCTCTGGACTCCATCTGTGTGGACTTCGCATGTTCTTCTGCAGTTTCCTTGTGGTACTTTCTTCCCGCTTTCCTCCATATTACAAAGACATGCATCAATTGGTGTCTCCAAAGACTGTGCCCCGTGAAACGCTTGCAGGCACACACCGGACGCTTGAGGAGCTTCAGGAGCTTGAGGCTTTAATGGTAAACTTGTAAACTTGTGGTCAAGACAGAAAACAATGTCAGAACCAAGGCATGAGAACCAAGAAACCAAAATAGAAGGGCTAGACAAACAGGAGAATGGTAAATACAAAACGAGGTCAGAAACTCAGGGAGATTGGCAGTCAGAAAAATGCTTGGGGGCATGTAGAAACTGGGGCAATACTTCTGGTCCTGGTCCCGGGAATCATGGGAGGCGGAGTTCATCTGTGGGAACGGAGAGTGAGTCCAGAAGCATGAAACCCTGTGATGGTGCCCTGTCTAAACTTGGTTCCCGCCTTGCACCATGTGCTGCCGGTTAAGTGTTATGTGATTACATTTCAGTTCATTCATTCATCTTCTTTACTGGCCAAATCCAGTTCAGGTTTGCCTCCAGTCAGCACAAGGCAGGAACCATCCTGGTCAGGGTGCAAGTCTACTGCGTGACAATTTCATACTCACTCACTCACTCACACTGGGACACTTCAGAGACACCAACTGACCTAACGCATGTCTGGACGAAATCGGAATACTCGGAGGAAACCCATATAGACATGGGGAGAACATGTAAACTCCACACAGGTAGCTGCCTGGACAGGACTCGAACCCGGGTCTTGCGTTGTGAGGCAATAGCACTAATCACTGTGCCACCATGCCACCTTAATTTCATTTTGTGGTGTAGTGACAGAACCACCAGACCTCTTTCAAAATCTCTCACAGATAATTTTAATAAATCATGATGAGTTGTGAATGGTTCAGTTTACCATGTCATTGTTTGATCCCATTATGGTTAAAAAAGGTTTAAACCTGTATGAAATCAGAAGATCCTCAGACACAGCAGTACAGCTGGAGTTTTTAAACACCTCAGTGTCAGTGCTGGACTGAAAATAGTCCACCAGCCAAAAATATCCAGCCACCAGCATCCTGTACGGATCATCCTGTGAGGACTGATGAAGGATTAGTGTCTGAATTTACATCTACAAGGTAGAGCAATAAGGTATATAGGGGTGACTGAACAGTGTTTAAAAACTCCAGCAGCACTGCTGTGTCTGACCCAGTCTAACACACCACCACCAGATCAGTGTCATTGCAGCGCTGAGAATGATCCATCACCCAAATAGTACCTGATCTGTGGTGCAAGGTGATCCAATAAATGCTATTTTAATACCTAATCCATTTATTTTGTAATAAAGTATTTCTAACATGAATTTATAACCTGGAGACGTAAAAGTTTCCCTAATCAAAGAATCATATGTCAATATGTCATTTAAGGGAGCTTGGAGAACACCATTTCTTTTGCTTGACACCTTAATAATGCTATTGAGACAGTTTTTGTTCTGAACACTTAAGGTCCCAAACCAAGCAATCATAAAAAGCGTTAAAACAGATTCATGAAATGACTTGTTAAAAAGGCTCCTGGTCTTCCTGTCCACACTGAATACGTTTAGCTTCATTAAAAAGCACAATCTCTGCTGCCCTTTTTGACAAATTGTATCAGTATTCACGTTAAAGGTCAGCTTATCATTAATAATTGGTGAGGTACGACCCCTGCCTGCGCCCAGTGAATTCTAGTATAGACTCCGAAGCCCTCCGACGCTGCCCAGGATAAGCTTGGTGAAAAAATGTGTACGTTATTGAAGCGATTTGAAGAACCACTGATCCTTATCCTGCAACATATTCAGAGTGTTAGATTTGACTGTCATGGTGGATTGAGGCAAGACCGCATTTAAATGAGCGTCTCAGTTCAGCACGTTTGACTTTTCATTTCCTGCTTTACTCCTGGTGCTGAAGGTTAAAGAAACACCAGCGGCTCAGCCGACTCTCTTTTCTCCATGTATTGCAGGTGTTTTTTAGCTTATCCTTGGCCACCCGGGACGTGCTCTGGATCCTCTTTGATAAGATGATATTAAAAATGCAACCCCAAAATTACCACCGTGACAATATTATAGAGAGAAACTAACCAAAGAGAATTAATGATTACAAGAATAGTAGGATTAGAGCAATTAATTAGGCAGGCCAGCTAAAATATTTAAATTTCAATGAGCAGCATTGCCGAAGTAGGACACAGCCAAAGGCATGCTCGTGCGTCTGATGTGTGATCATTCAGTCATGCTGCAGAAGGAAAACGTTCAGTCCTCATTCACAGGCGAGTTCAGGTAGTTCAAGGACTGGCAGTGTAATATTTTCTGTGAGGTGTACAGCTATACTCGAGAGGATGTGGGTCAAAGTCATGCGGTATGTTCATATGAAAAATGTCTAGTTTAAAGGAAATTACTAATAAAGTCTCATGGAAAAGGTCAAAGTAGACATGTTAAAGATAATCGCTCAGTAAAAAGAGGTTAATAAAGTAACCCAAAGCACATGCGCTTATTGACAAAACAAAAAAACACACCAAGAAGGAGTTGTATGTGTGAATGTAATGATGATATGTAAGTGATTACAGTATTAGGGAGAAAGGATACGTTTATTGGGGAAAACTGTACAATTGTAAGGAGGCTCTAGTACCCTGTTAGGCCGCCTCTAGCCTGGATACAAGATGAGCTTGGAGGTGTACAGGTTCTGTATGGTATCCTGCAGCACATTTTCCCATAGATGGGCCTGTAGATCCTACACACTCGTAGGTTTGTTTGTATAGGTTTTAAACAAACAAAAAAGTTTAGTCCACTACAATTAAAAGAAACAGAGGTTTCAGTGGATTGAGGCAAGACCACATTTAAATGAGCGTCTCAGTTCTGCACTTTTAACTTTTCATCTCCTGCTTTACTTCTGGTGCTGAATAAAGGTTAAAGAAACACCAGCGGCTCAGCCGACTCTCTTTTCTCCATCTATTGTAGGTGTTTTTTAGCTTATCCTTGGCCACCCGGGACGTGCTCTGGATCCTCTTTAATAAGATGATATTAAAAATGCAACCCCAAAATTACCACCGTGACAATATTATAGAGAGAAACTAACCAAAGAGAATTAATGATTAGAAGAATAGTAGGCTTAGAGCAATTAGGCAGGCCAGCTAAAATATTTACATTTCAATGAACAGCTAAACAAAAAAAGTTTAGTCCAATACAATTAAATGACACAGAGGTTTCAAATTGTATTGTAAACAGAATCCTGTAATGTAGCTTCACCATATCTTAAATAACTGAGTGAAAACATTCCTTTTTATTTCTGAAAAATAACAATCTAAAATAATGCATACAAAAAAGGTAAAAAAAAAAGTCTTTACTTTCCCAGAAATTAAAAGAAATCAGAAAGATGTTCAAAGAGAATGGGACTGGGGTAGCCTAGCGGTTAAGGCACTGGACTATGGATCAGAAGGTCCAGGGTTCAAATCCCACCTCTGTAGGGCAGCAACAATGAATCGATAAAATAGATAATTATCGATTATTAAAAGTGTCGATAACGAATTTCATTATCGGTTCGTTGTGTCGCATGATTTATATGTCCCTCGCCTTATCATATCCACTTACGTTACTTGCAGCACTTCGTCAACACTGGAAAAAAACACGAGCGATTGAACGGAGCGAGGCGCGGACGCGGAATCTTCAAAACAAGCTAGTGTTAAGAATGAAATAAATTCTACAAATGAAACATGACCGATGCAGAGAAGAAGGTTCGGCTTAAGTCCTCAAAAGTGTAGGAGCACTTCACGCTTCACACAACAAAAAATGTGTAACATGCAAGCTTTGCAAAAGTGATCTGACCTGGTACGGGAGCGCTCGAAATGGAAACATGTTCACCGATGAGGATGAAGGGAGCTCAACAACAGCGTAAGTCACCACAATATCCCAAGTTTGTTCCGTTGTGAAGTGAGGGGACGTAACGGCGCACTCACACTATGCAAACGGACAGAGCACGGTTGATGCTGTTTTTCTGCTTGTTAGCTGGATAATGACAGTCATGTCATTAACAGAGAGACAGATATCCTATATTGGCCAGGCTTAGCCAAGTCCTATTTAATGCAATTCCTGCTACTTCAACACTGTCTTGAGCGTTTATTTTCTGCGGCAGGAAATAATAGTCTCTAAAAAGAGAGCCAGCTTTAGCGCCAGGAGCATGTTGACATGCTAACATTTTTGGCTTGCAATGCAAAAGTTTCTAAAGAAAAGAGCATGAATGAGTTTTTGCATGTAGTGTTTTTTTGCATCAGAGATGCACTTTATTTTTTCTTTGTGGTTAATTTGTTATTTTAATTTATTAATTTAAATTTATTCATTTAAATTTATTATTATTCATTTTATTGTAAGCACTTATTTGCTCTGTTTTTTAATGTTATATGTCTGAATAAAGACATGCAAAGGTTTTTTTTTTAAAAACCCGATTCAATCGATTAATCGAAAAAAATAATCGACCGATTAATCGATTATTAAAATAATCGTTAGTTGCAGCCCTACACCTCTGCCAAGCTTCCACTGTTGGGTCCTTAAGCAAGGCCCTTAACCCACAATTGCTTGGATTGTAAGATTGTATCAATTGTAAGTTGCTGTAAATGTAAATGTAAAAACGGATGTGTCTGTGAGTATGACTGCGCTCTCTGGTGTTCAGAAGCGGAATTGCATTAGATGGCTGTATAATCAAGGATGCACAATCGAACTAGACGATGCATTGTCCCAAACGCCGATAGACATCGTCCCGTTTTAATATATTGCCTCTAATGATAATTCTTTTTTCATTTAGACACACTATATCAACACATTGAAATCCTAGAAGATGGATGCAATAACCACCTAGAGTCCAAGAGAGCTTACTCACTAGATAGTATAGAATACACTTTATCAATAAAAAGACACTAGTTAATGACAGGCATCTCGATGGGGTAATTAGTGTCCTTCTCCAACTGTGTGGAGCAAAGCGATGTATGAGCTTCAGTTAAAAAGAGGCTCTGGTAGCTGTCATTCAGTTAGGGAGCCTTGTTACTGGGTTTAGGAGTCATCATTTCTGGAATTTCTGACCCATTTTTGTGCTTGTTTAGGCCAAACACTTTCCAGAGCACTATGATCAGCGATGCATCAAGTGCAGCAGAGATCTGTGGGGACAGTGCCTCAGTGTTATCCCTGGATTCGAGCGTATTCTTCAGCGAACCCCCTCCGACCACCGACAATCCGCTGGACTTCTTCATCATTAACGTCGGAGGAAGTCGCTACATTCTGTCCCAGGAGCTGCTGGCTTCCCACCCAGAGACACGTCTGGGCAAGCTGGCGCTCTCCACCCGCGATTCGGCTTTGGACCTGTGTGACGATGCAGACTTTTTGGAGAACGAGTTCTTCTTTGACCGGAACTCTCAAACCTTCCAGTACATCATGAATTTCTACAAGACGGGCCACCTGCACGTTCGAGAGGAACTGTGTGTGTTTTCTTTCCTGCAAGAAATAGAATACTGGGGCATCGATGAGCTCCGGATAGAAAACTGTTGCAAGGACAGGTACTACCGAAAGAAGGAGATGAACGAATCACTGGATATGAATAAGGAAGCAGAGATGGTGGAAGAGGACGAGGAAGACTTTACCGGAGTACTGTGTCAGAACTTACGACAGCGTCTCTGGGACCTCATGGAGAAACCCGAATCGTCGAAGGCGGCGAAGACGTTCGGGACGTTGTCTATGTTCTTTGTAGTGGTGTCCATCGTGAACATGGCCCTGATCTCACTGGACTTCACCGTCCTCGGTGCACCTGTGTTGGACGTTCTCGAATATGTTTGCATCGTGTGGTTCACGGCCGAGCTGGTGCTCAGGTTCATGTGTGTGAAGGACAAGTGTAAGTTCAGCAGGAGCGTCGTGAACATCATTGACCTGCTGGCCATCCTGCCTTTCTACGTCACCCTAGCGGTGGAGAATCTCCACGGAGGAACGACAGAGCTAGAGAATGTGGGTCGGGTGGTGCAGGTGCTGCGACTCATGAGGGCTCTCCGAATGCTGAAACTTGGGCGCCATTCGACAGGTAAAACACGTTTGGGGGATGGGACAGAAGTAGGCAGTAGAGCTGTGCTAAAAAATCGAAACAGTAATATATCGCAATATTTATTTTTGTGATATTAACATCGATTTTCAGCTCAGAATACAGTGGTGTGAAAAAGTGTTTGCCCCTTCCTTATTTCTTATTTTTTGCATGTTTGTCATACTTAAGTGCTTCGGAACATCAAACCAATTTAAATATTAGCCAAAGACAACACAAGTAAACACAAAATGCAGTTTTTAAATGAAGGTGTTTATTATTAAGGGAGAAAAAAACCAAACCTACATGGCCCTGTGTGAAAAAGTGATTGCCCCCCCTTGTTAAAACATAACTAAACTATGGTTTATCTCACCTGAGTTCACTGTCTCTAGCCACACCCAGGCCTGATTTTTTCCACACCTGTTCTCAATCAGGACATCACTTAAATAGGACCTGCCTGACAAAGTGAAGTACACCAAAAGATCCTCAAAAGCTACACATCATGCCGAGATTCAAAGAAATTCAGGAACAAGTGAGAAAGAAAGTCATTGAGATCTATCAGTCTGGAAAGGGTTATAAAGCCATTTCTAAAGCTTTGGGACTCCAGTGAACCCCAGTGAGAGAAATTATCCACAAATGGCGAAGACATTGGCGAACTTTGACTCCATGACTTTAGTTCGCTCTTAGATTTAACATCTACGCCGCCCAAGGAGGTTGGGTCCCTTTTTGAGTCTTGGTCCTCCCAAGGTTTCTTCCTAGAACTAGGGAGTTTTTCCTTGCCACTGTTGCCCTAGGCTTGCTCAATTTGGGATTGGACGTAGTTATTAGGAGATAATCTAAACTTGTAAAGT